>CABHPQ010156571.1:0-11633 GCA_902168405.1 Peromyscus aztecus | reverse complement strand
CACACACACACACACACACACACACACACACACACACACACACACACTGATTAATTAAAAAAGAAAAGAAAAAAGGCAGAGAAAGTGAGCTAGATGGTTTGGTGGGTAAAAGCCCTGCAGCTGGACCTGACAACCCAGGGTCCACATGGTGCTCCTGCATACCTACACAGAATTAGTAAATAAAAATGTATGAAAAAGTAAGAGTTTAAAAGGAAAAAAAGAGAGGGGGTGAGAGAGCTCACAGGGTGGCTCAGCAGACTAAGTCTCTCCTGAGTGTGATCCCTGTCGAGGAGAGAATCAGCTCACGAAAGTTGTCCAACCTCCACGTGTGCTGTAGACTGCAAATGCCTACATGGGAAGAATAATGTAAACAAACTAATAAACTATCATATGTAAAAACTAACCTTAAAAAATCGAGTGTTACATATTTGTAATCTTAGCACTTGGGAGGCAGAGGCAGGATTGGCAGTTCAAGGCTGTCCTTGGCTATCTAGCCAGCTTGGGCTACGTGAGACCTTGACCCTAAATAAGTAAATAAATAAAAATCAGTAACTAAAAGCCAGGATGGTGGTATATAATCTCAGTGTTTGGGATGTGGAGTTGTGGTGCAGATCAACCGGAAGGCCAGCCTGTACTACTATACAAGACTGTCTCAAAAATGATAAGTTAAAAAAATCGTCAAGCTGGGCGGCGGGGACGCACACCTTTAATCCCAGCACTCGGGAGGCAGAGCCAGGCGGATCTCTGTGAGTTTGAGGCCAGCCTGGTCTATAGAGTGAGTTCCAGGACAGCCAGGGCTACACAGAGAAACTGTCTCGAAAAACCGAAAGAAAAAAAAATTTAAAAAAAGCAATCTTGAAGGTTCTTCTCCAGCATGAGTCTGATTGGCTGGTTGCATGGGTAAGGACTTTGACTTAGTGTCTTGGGAAACAGGCATTTTTTTTCTTACCTTTAGATTATTATTTCAAAAGTTGGGTAAATTGAGCACGATGGTCCATCCTGTAACCTCAGCACTTGGGAGGGTAGGAATCCCAGGTAAAAGTAAGGTGCTAATTCATTTAATTAAAAAGTCGTCAAGCAGAATGCAGGAAACATTTGTATTTTAGATTTATGACTTTATGTCTGAGTGTTTAGCTTGTGTGTGCGTGTGTGTACCACGTGCGCCTGGTGCTCATGGAGTTCGGAAGAGGGAATCCGATTCCCTGGAACTGGAATCATGGATGATTATGAGCCACCATGTGGGTGCTGAGAACTGAACCTGGGTCTTCTGCGAGAATAGCAAGTGCTCTTCACCACTGGGCTGCCTGGTCGGCCCCCAGCAGGAAACATTTGACCACTACGCAGTTAGAATGCTGGGTACTCAGCTGAGTTAAATGACCTTCTCTGTCTTTGTCACCCAGGTGGGTCACTACCACTTTCCCCATTTTCCTCTCCTTCGGCCTCAGCAAACATTAATTTTCTTCCTCCTACTGGTCTTTCTGACTCTTCCAAGCTACCTGGCGTATCGAAACTTCATGATTGACACGTACCGACTGAATCCCCAGGAGTATCTGACATCCACTGCCTGTCGGCGGAACTTGGCGGGTGATGTCTGCGCTATCATGAGGTGGGTCTTGCTTCTGAGGAGAGTGGGTTTGAGAGGACGTCTGTTTGTGTGTCCTGGAAGAGCTGCAGATACTCTCAGGGAAATAGGGAACAAGCAGAACACACCTAGGGAAAGGCTCTATCTGGCAGGTTTGAAGGAGTGAGTGACTTAGGGGTCGGAATGTGATGTGAAGGAGGACAGAGGGCTGTGTCCTTAGCTGAAAGACAGTTGGATGGCTTTACTAGCTGTCTAGGAAGAGATGGTCACTAGGATGTGGTCATGGAGAGAATCCCAGGCTGAGGGTGTGTACCTGGGTATCTCTAGGTGATGAGTGGGTGATGGGAGGAGTCTTCCTCCTTTCTGGCTTTCCCATATGGCCCAGCCTTCCTTTCTCTCACAGGGTCCATGCCTTCCTGGAACAGTGGGGTCTTATTAACTACCAGGTAGACGCTGAGAGCCGACCAACCCCAATGGGGCCTCCACCCACTTCTCACTTCCATGTCTTGGCGGACACACCATCCGGGCTGGTTCCTCTTCAGCCCAAGACCCCACAGGTAGGATGAGGGGCACTGGGGACAAGGGTGGGTGGGTAAGACAGGGCTTCTTTGGACTTTTCTTTTTCTGTTTACTTTATTTTGATATTTTTTAGAGTAATAATTCAGGAGTGTTATAGGGTTTCTTCTTTTACCGTGAATTGGAAGGGGCCACAGGAATCAGCCCATGTGTTTAGTACCCTCTTTTAGCTCTGATAGCTAAGCTGTAAGCACTAGCTGAGGGAGAGAAGTTGCTCCTCAGCCCAGGAACAGACAGGCTAACGTAGGAGGTGGAGCAGATAGAGAAATTGCTTGCAATAACGCGTATGAAATTTTTATACTTTGTCATGTTGCCCATATTTTTTTCATTTTTGCCTCATAATTATTATCACCTTCATTTTTTTCCATTTCCATTTCATATATTATTTAAAAAGAGAAGAAAACATTATGTGGCTTACACAAAGACACAGACTGAATCTAGGATTAGCATCTACTGTCCAGCTCCTTAGAGAGTCTGTAAAGATACATGTGACTACAAATGTCTGTCATGCCAACTACATGTCTGATTAATCATGGAGGCAGCATGGGACAGCGGCATGAGTGTCCCCAGAGCTTGTGGGCCGCCCAGCATTTGATCTTTAGGCCTCCAAGGCCTTGGCCTGGCCATTTCCTGCCCAGCCTCCATGACGCCAAGCTCTGTCCCCCAGGGCCGCCAGGTTGATGCTGATACCAAGGCTGGGCGGAAGGGCAAAGAGCTGGATGACCTGGTGCCAGAGACGGCTAAGGGCAAGCCAGAGCTGGTAGGTGGGGTGCAGACCCCGCTGGGCTGTTTATTTGCCCCTTCACTGGGGGGCCCCTGCCTGGGAAGAAGAGACAAGAGAGCAGAGGAGCTACAGCAGTAAGGGAGGAAGTCCCGCCCAGGGATTCCCTGGCTTCGGGAAGGAAGCTTCTCTCTCTCTCTCTCTCTCTCTCTCTCTCTCTCTCTCTCTCTCTGCCTCTGGCCCCTGTGGCTACTTACGTTCACCTCTTTTTTCCCCTTCCGCAAATAGCAGAGCTCTGCTTCCCAGCAAATGCTCAACTTTCCTGACAAAGGCAAAGAGAAACCAACGGACATGCAGAACTTTGGACTGCGCACGGACATGTACACAAAGAAGAATGCTCCCTCCAAGGTATGAGGTGCAGCCAGCCTGGGCTGAGCCCGCAGTCCACATGGCTTAGACGCCTCTGTCCTGACGTCCCCATCTCTCTGCAGAGCAAAGCTGCGGCCAGCGCCACCCGAGAGTGGACCGAGCAGGAGACGCTGCTGCTCCTGGAGGTGACTGGGGCAAAGCCAGGGGAGCTCTGCTATGAGGGAGGAGCAGCTGGGGTGCAGCTGCCCTGTGAGTGGGGGACACTTGTGCAGTCTGGTGTGAGTGGAGCATGATCTTGCTCTTCTTTCTGGGGCCTGTCACACCTGTCCCAGGAACAGCTCCAGGTCAAGGATTTGGGCCTTTTGGTAATCCCATATCCTTCTTAGTGCTACTTGGAGATCCCCCTTGGATCCAGCAGAGTACAGACAGACCAGCACACAATGCTTTGGAACCAGATGCCCTTAGTAGGATGGGGGGCGTTGACCTTGGAGGAAAGCGGCTAAGTAAGCAGAGTTGTGTCTCCACCACCACCACCAGGCTCTGGAAATGTACAAGGATGACTGGAACAAAGTGTCTGAACATGTGGGAAGCCGCACGCAGGATGAGTGCATCTTGCATTTTCTTCGCCTTCCCATTGAAGACCCATACCTGGAGGACTCAGAGGCCTCCCTAGGCCCTCTGGCCTACCAGCCCATCCCCTTCAGTCAGTCAGGCAACCCTGTTATGAGCACTGTTGCCTTCCTGGCCTCTGTCGTCGATCCCCGAGTTGCCTCTGCTGCTGCAAAGTCAGCCCTAGGTAATTTGGGGGAGAGGGTCGGCCTTAGTTTGCTTTTGCAGGGGTAGGTGCTCAGAGTGAAACCTCCTCAAGTCTGGCTGCCCTGCTGGCCCGTCTGTTGCCGCCTTATGTCAGGCACCTGTCTAAACTCCATGTTGGTCTTAGAGGAAGATGGGCTTGTAAGAAAGCTTTCACAGGGATAGCCAGGACTGTCACCTGCTACATCCCAGTCTCTTCCCCCTGGGTCTTACAGAAGAGTTTTCCAAAATGAAGGAAGAGGTGCCCACAGCCTTGGTGGAAGCCCACGTGCGGAAAGTGGAAGAAGCCGCCAAGGTCACAGGCAAGGCAGACCCCGCCTTTGGTCTAGAAAGCAGCGGCATTGCAGGGACCACCTCTGACGAGCCCGAGCGCATTGGTGAGCACAAGCTTCTAGAGCTCTTCCCAGAGCCAGCTGGCCTCCCGTGCCGTCCCACCCTCCTCTTGCCCTGTCACAGCACAAGTGGAAGAGGAAATCTGTGGAGTTTTATTTCCTTCATGACGTCACTGTAGGGAATTGGGCTCCTACTGGTCCTGTCCCTGTCACATAGATGGGACTTATCAGACATCTCTCCTTTCTTTCCTTTCCCCATGGGTCCAGAGGAAAGCGGGACCGACGAGGCACGGGCAGAGGGCCAGGCAGCAGATGAGAAGAAGGAGCCTAAGGTACAGAGGAAGTGACTGGGTCTGGAAGAGGCTGCTTAGTAAGCCTGTGGAGATAAGGGGTCCAGTGGACGGGCAGTCTCCTGAAGTGAGGGGTCACGTGGGGCTGAGGAGATGGCTCAGTGGGTAAGAGTGCTCGCTCTGCAAATCTGAGTTAGAATCCCTAGCACCCATGTAAAAAGTTTTGCATCGTTCTATGTACCTGTCACCCCTCTGTGGGACCCCATTTGAGGGTGGACCTGTCTTAAGGTAATAAGATACCCAGTGCCCTGCTCTGGCCTTGACATGTACACACATAGGCTTACACACCCATCCATGGGCATGCACCACATACTACACATGCACACACAAAGAAAGAGGTCGAGTCAGTCTCCATCCCGGGCCCCTGTGAGAACTGCACCCCCCCCATGTCATCCTTTCTTCTGGAAACTGCAGGAACCACGGGAAGGAGCAGGGGCTGCCGAGGAGGAAGCGAAGGAGGAAGCCAGTGAGGCTCCCAAGAAGGACGAGGAGAAAGGGAAAGAAGGGGACAGCGAGAAGGAGTCCGAGAAGAGTGACGGGGACCCGACAGGTGAGCCGTCCAGAGTGGCGGTGCACATGGGCACAAGATGTGCAGCTAAAGGCTAATCCCACCTTGTCCCGGCACAGGTGATCCTGAGAAAGAGAAGGAGCCGAAAGAAGGGCAGGAGGAAGTGCTGAAGGAAGTGGCCGAGTCTGAGGGGGAGAGGAAGACGAAGGTGGAGCGAGACATTGGTGAGGGCAACCTCTCCACCGCTGCTGCCGCTGCCCTGGCTGCTGCCGCAGTCAAGGCCAAGGTAAGGGTGGCCCTCAGGGCAGAGGCTGTCCACTTCTCTGCCCTTCCTGCCTCGCTCCTGAAAAGTGCTGGCTGTTCTTTCCTACTTTATCCTGACTGAGTTAGTCATCTCCGTCTCTTATCACTGGCTCTTTCCAGCCCTTGGATTTCTTTGACTTGTCTTACCTCTTGGAGTTAAACTATCCTGAGTTGTGGCCCCAGCTCTTCCTTCTTCAGGCTGCCAGCCCCTGCCCGCCCCTCCCTCCCCGGAATGCCTGCAGCTGACCCTCTGGCTGACCCTGTCACACTCCTTGCCTAGCATTTGGCCGCTGTTGAGGAGAGGAAGATCAAGTCTTTGGTGGCCCTGTTGGTGGAGACCCAGATGAAGAAACTAGAGATCAAGCTCCGCCATTTTGAGGAGCTGGAAACGATAATGGACCGGGAGCGAGAAGCAGTGAGTAGTGTCCAGTCAGGGGCCAGCAGAAGCCTGGGCTTGGGGGTCCTGAGGCTGACAGGACATCACAGGCGAGAGGAGAAGGGCAGGGAGCCTCGCGGCTGAGACCCATAGATGGGCTGCTGATGAGGCCTCTGGCCGCTGCGTCTCGAGGTCTTGCAGCAAAGCTGGCCTCTTACTCGAGTCTCATAAAGCTGAGCGACTGGATGGATTTAAGAGATGATAAGAGTCAATTTGGGGCACAGATAGGACAGACAAGTGTGGATTCAGTTTCCTTGATAGCTTAAAAAGAAATAGAAGATGAGGACTCTGCTCTCAGAAACATCAAATATTCAATAGGAGATATTAAAAAAAAGATATCAGAAACAGTTAACAGTGCTTAAACTACCCAGAAAATTCATATTAAGAGATTTTTCTAGGGGATAGAGTAGTGTAGCAGTTGGGAACAGACTACTCTGCCAAAAGATTCACGACAGCCCCTAAGGGGCCTCTTTCATGGACACCACACTCACATGCATACCCCCCCCACAGACACATGTACATGCATATCATTAAAAATAACTAAAACTTTTCAGCTGGCGTGGTGGCACACACCTTTAGTCCTAGCACTAGGGGGCAGGTGGATCTCTGTGAGTTCGAGGCCAGCCTGGTCCACAGAGTGAGTTCCAGGACAGGTTCCAACGCTACACAGAGAAACCCTTTCTTGGGAATAAATAAACAAACAAACAAACATAAGTGCTGAGAGATTCAGAATAAAATCAAAATTCAGAGGCCAGTCAATCCATCTGGGATGGCTCCCTAAGAACACTAAGTTTTTAGCTGACTTTGAAGGAAAAGAACTTGAGTTGGTAGGAACCAGAAGCATTTTCAGATCAGAGTAATAACAAGTTCAGAGTTTGGGATTGAAATGAGCCAGAACCACACCAGATGCACTCCCGTGCAGTGAGGAACCGTACGGATAGTGGGAGCCATGGCGGTCTTAGGATCTGGAAACACTGCTGACAGTATTCCATCGGCATCGGCAGCTGGAGTATCAGAGGCAGCAGCTCCTGGCCGACCGGCAGGCCTTCCACATGGAGCAGCTGAAGTACGCGGAGATGCGGGCCAGGCAACAGCACTTCCAGCAGATGCACCAGCAGCAGCAGCAGCAGCCGCCGCAGCCGCCAACCCTGCCCCCAGGCTCCCAGCCCATACCCCCAGCCGGGGCTGCTGGGCCACCCACAGCCCATGGTCTGGCTGTGGCTCCAGCAGCTGTGGCCCCTGCTCCTGCTGGCGGTGGGGCCCCTCCTGGAAGCTTGGGCCCTTCTGAACAGATGGGGCAAGCAGGGTCAACTGCAGGGCCACAGCAGCCACAAGCAGCTGGAGCCCCCCAGCCTGGGGCAGTCCCACCAGGGGTACCCCCCCCTGGACCCCATGGTGAGTATGGGTTCTGAGTGTTGTTGGCTGTAGGGAGCCAGCCGATGTTCTGGTTCCTGTGACGGGAATACCTGATGGGCCTGGAGATCAGAGTTGGTTGCAGTTTCCACACATGGGCTCCATTATATTATGTCCCCAAACCAGCAGGATATCTGGAGTTTTATTCCAAGAATTTACCACGTATTCCAGTGTCAGGAAAAGGGGGGTGTCACCAGCTAGTGGCTAGGGGAGCTTGAGCTGGTATATAAGATTTTACTCTTCCCACCTCTTCGTTCTCTTTATTTCTAGGCCCCTCACCGTTCCCCAACCAACAAACTCCTCCCTCAATGATGCCAGGGGCAGTGCCAGGCAGCGGGCACCCAGGAGTGGCGGGTAATGCTCCTTTGGGTTTGCCTTTTGGCATGCCGCCTCCTCCTCCTCCTGCTGCTCCATCCATCATCCCATTTGGTAGTCTAGCTGACTCCATTAGTATTAACCTTCCCCCTCCTCCTAACCTGCATGGGCATCACCACCATCTCCCGTTTGCCCCGGGCACTATCCCCCCACCTAACCTGCCTGTGTCCATGGCGAACCCTCTACATCCTAACCTGCCGGCGACCACCACCATGCCATCTTCCTTGCCTCTCGGGCCGGGGCTCGGATCCGCCGCAGCCCAGAGCCCTGCCATTGTGGCGGCTGTTCAGGGCAACCTCCTGCCCAGTGCCAGCCCACTGCCAGGTGAGGAGAGGCCAGGAGGGGAAAGGGTGAGGGAGAGGGTTCCACACGGTGGAGGGAGGGCAGGAGGGGAAGGGTTAGACGCTAGAACTCCACCACCGTTTTCAACACTCCGGTAAAACTAGGCCCAGGAGGAAGGGCCTCTCTGGCTGTCCTCCATTTCCCCACTTGGCAGCTGCCGCCTCTGGGATGACGTTGGGGCCTTTCACTGGTGGGTCCTGGAGGAGTCCAGTGGCACAGAGGACCTCAGTTGTGAACCTGGAAGCTAGCTACCCATTTGCATGGCGATGGCATTCCTTTGCTTGTTCCCACCACATTCAGATGCCCCATTTAGAGTCCTTGGGGGCAGGAGGATGGTTTGGGGTGTAAGGAGATATTCCCAGTGTCAGGTGGAAAAGGGTATTGGGGGAAAAAGTTAAACAGAGTGGGTACCTCATTCATCTACCATGCCCAGTTCTGTTTGTGTGTGGAGCCTGGGGCTGGATCCATCTCTCTGCTCGCTCCAGCTCATTTACCTTCCTTTTCTCCACAGACCCAGGCACCCCCCTGCCTCCAGACCCCACAGCTCCGAGCCCAGGCACAGTCACCCCTGTGCCACCTCCACAGTGAGGATCCAGCCAGCCACCTCTCCCCCTCACTCCCCATGGAGATCACAGTTCCAGGAACAGCCCTCCCCCACTACTGGACCCTCCCTCAGCCTGGAGAGTTCATCACTACGTAAGGAAAGCTCCTCCTGCCCCTTCACCGTCCCCACCATGCCCAGCAGAGGTGTGCAGTTTTATATCCAGTTCTTAACCACGGACTTCTGACTAAAAGATGTTTCTAATGCCTGGGAGAGAGAATAGGATGGAGACGGTGCCTCAAAGGAAGGGGTAGGGAAAGATGTTTATAGAGGTTCTACTGACCACTTCCGAGGGTGTTTACCCCTCCAGACTCACTGCAGTTTTGAAGTGGATAACATGGAAACAGAGCCCTTTAAAAGGGAGGTTTTAAAAAGACACACTGGAGCCCACAAAAGATAACTTTGAGGGGGAAGGGCAGGTTTTAAGAGGAGTTAAGGTTTGAGGGTGAGCTGTGGGGATGGAATAGGGTACCAAGCCTGTCTCCTTGAGCCCCTTGGTAGTACTGAGTCAGCTCCCCTCACCCGGTCCAGTTTATTCACGCTAATCCCTCCTGCCCTGCCGCTTGTCATTGCTGCTGTTCCAGGCCAGCCCAGCTCAGCCAATGACCTTCCCCTCTGGATGTCAGCGTTGTGTTTGTTTTTAAAAGTCACCTGCTTAGTTGATGTCAGCCTATGTGTATTTGGTGGGGAAGTGTATTCTGGGGGGATTCCGTGGTAGGTGTTAGAGGAAGAAAGGGCCACAGTTGGCTGTTCTTCCGACTTTTCCTGGTTGTATCTGTGAGTGCTTAGAAGGCATGGGACAGGGAGCTCCAAGAGGATGGGGAGTTTGCAAACCCTGACAATTTGAAAAGCACTTAAGGCCTGCTTTTGACAGTGGGACACCGCTAACTTCTGCCCTCGCCACCAAGCCTGACAGAACCTCACTGATAGCTAGGAGTTCCCTCCCCCAGTGAGGACAAAGATCTGGGGCAGCGCAGCGTGGCTCTGCTCCCCACTGCTGCCCGCAGCACTCTCCGCTCCAGTTCCTCCTCACCCTCCCTGGGAGGCAGACAGGTCTCCAGGCTCCACACCTGCTCGGTCCTGGGCCCTCCTGCCCGTGCTTCTTTCCTCTGCATCTTGGCACCTTTCTTCTGTTCAAAGTTTTCTGTAAAAGTTTCTTTTCTTTGTTCTTTCCTTTCCTTTCCTTTTTTTTTTTTTTTCTTTTTTTATAAATTAATTTGCTTTCAGTTCCATCTTGTGGATGCCTCTGTGTTCTCTTACCTGTACCTGCCAGGCAGGGGCAGACTGGGCTGGGGCAGCCTTCCTGGAGCCCCTTCCTGGATAAGTGTGGACATTTATCACAGGCCACAAGAGCCCGAAGGCAACCCAGCAATCAGGACTCACTGCAGCAGCAAAAGGCAGCTCTCACCTACTCTGAAAATAGCTCTTGGAGGCACATCCCCGCTGCACGGATCTAAACCCTTCCCGACAGTGGCTGCATTCCTTCCCTTGTTAGGGGAGGCAGGCGCTCACCTACTCCTGTTGTTGGCCCCCAGCCCTGCAGATGGACAAGACAGGCTGGGCAGGACGAATATGTCCTGGCATTTTAGTTCCAGTGAACACTGACAGGCTTTCCCACAAAGTGTTCAGTACTGGGAGGGCGGGGGCCCGTCTCGGAGAAGCCCTAAGGCCAAGGAATTGAACTTGACACAGAACAGAAAAGGATCCCCCGCCCACAAATACAGCTAGCTTTGATCCTCTAGGGACGTGACTTTCTTCACTCCCCAAAGGGGAGCCTTTCGCTAATGAGGCCGTGGTCATTCCTTCAGGCCCTGCTCGTTTCCCTAACCCACCCTCAACTTGGAGCTTTGTCTCAGGACAGATACAGTACCTCCTCACCTTTTCCTCCCTCACCCTGCTCAGCAAAGGAAACAGAACCAAACTAGGGCAAAGAGAGAAAATTTTATTTTGTGAAGGCAAACATCCAGAAGAGACCAGATAGGCAAGGTGCTGTGATAAGGGAGCCTAGGAGGGGCCACAGAGGAATCTCACACTGGGCAAGGCACAGGCTCGGGATCTGGAAATATCCTCAGCCATTCAGCACCATCCGGACAAGCTCTGTGGAGAGGAGAGGTAGAGTAAGCCAAGGAAAGGGCTGGGGAGGGGTGCACCACGGGCCAGAGACTACAAGACCATGAAGGTGGCGTGAGGAACATGCCCACAGCAACCGACCTTGGGGTCAGTTGGCAAAAGGGCCACCTTGAGTGACCAGTTCTCTGTCCCTGGCTCCCCTCCCACCAGCTGTTAGCCCCCCACCCCACGCTGAGTAGCAAGGACACAGCAGAGGCAGCGAGTTCTCAACTACTCCTACAGCTACTGTCAGCACTGGCAGGAGGGAAGGACAGCGCTGTCCAGCAGAGGGATGGAGAAAGAACTGTCTGTTACAGCAGCAGAATGGGGCAAGCAGCCCATCCCCCTTTGCCAACTCTCCATGCTCCAGGGCCAAAGATCCACCATAAGGCAAGCCTTGTCTACAAGCTGGTGAGGTTTCTAGACACCAGCACCAAGACCCTGTAAGTCAAACCTCAGGCCGGAGAGAAGGAAGGAGGTACCACACCCCCAAGCTGCCTCCCTTACTGAGGAACCCCTCCCCTCCCGAGCCAGCTCCATGCAGAATCATGCCAGGAGGAAGTCAGCTGGTAGTGGGCTATGGGCAGGGGCTAGAGAAGAGAGCACAGGTTGGGAAGAAAAGAAAACACCAGGGAGATACTAGAGGAGAGGCTGGGAGGAGCCGTACCCGCCCCATGGGCCCGTCACCCCGACAGGATATGCCTCACAAATGCTGCAGGAAGGAAGAGACATTAATGGTGAAGACAAGACACAGACATGGGTGAGGGGTCAGGAAAGGGAAGGAAACACAACAGAGGAATCTC
>CABHPQ010156570.1:0-14276 GCA_902168405.1 Peromyscus aztecus | reverse complement strand
TCTTATCTTTGGGGTTTACTGCTGTGGGGTTATCTATTGCCTGTGTTATCGAGGGTGTATCTGACTTCTTTGGGCTGGAATTTTCCTTCTAGTGCTTTCTGTAGGGCTGGGTTTGTGGATAAGTATTGTTTAAATCTGGCTTTGTCTTGGAATGTCTTGTTTACTCCGTCTATGTTGATTGAAAGTTTTGCTGGGTATATTAGTCTAGGCTGGCATCCATGGTCTCTTAGTGTCTGCATTACATCTGTCCATGTTCTTCTGGCTTTCAAAGTCTCCATTGAGAAATCGGGTGTTATTCTGATGGGTTTGCCTTTATAGGTCACTTGGCCTTTTTCCTTTGCTGCTCTTAATATTCTTTCTTTATTCTGTATGTTTAGTTGTTTAATTATTATGTGGCGAGGGGACTTTTTTGGGGGTCTAGTCTGTTTGGTGTTCTATAGGCTTCTTGTATCTTCATTGGCATTTCCTTCTTTAAGTTGGGAAAGTTTTCTTCTATGATCTTGTTGAATATATTTTCTGCGCCTTTAAGTTGGTATTCTTCTCCTTCTTCTATCCCTATTATTCACAGGTTTGGTCTTTTCATGGTGTCCCAGATTTCTTGGACATTTTGGGTCATGACTTTGTTGGCTTTAGTGTTTTCTTTGATTGATGAATCTATTTCTTCTACCGTATCTTCAATGCCAGAGATCCTCTCTTCCATCTCTTGTATTCTGTTGGTTATACTTGCATCTGAAGTTCTTGATCGTTTACTTAGATTTTCTATTTCCTGCATTCCCTCTGTTTGTGTCTTCTTCATTTTTTCTATTTCCCTTTGCAGGTCTTGGACCTGTTTCATTGTTTTTTTCATTGCTTTCTTTCAGTGCTTTATTGTTTTCTTTCAGGACTTTATTGTTTTCTTCTACTTTAATTGTCCTTTCCTCTAGGTTTTTAACGCATTCTTGCCAATTTTTTGTCTGTTCCTCTATATAGGCCTCTACCTTCTTCATGATGTTATTCATAAGGTTGTTTTCTTCTGCTTCTTCCAATTTTTGATGATCAGCTCTAGATGTTGGAGGAGGGCTAGGTTCTGGTGATGTTGTATTGCTCTTCATTTTGTTGTATGTACTTCTGCCTTGACGTCTGCCCATCTCCTTGTGTTCGATCTTGGTCTTATCAGCACCCTTGGTGGAGAGAGAGCTGACAGATTCGGGAAGTCTCTCTCTTTTGTCCAGATGGGACTCTCTTGTCCAAATGGGAAGTCCGAGGCAGGTTGGGGGCTCTTGTCCAGATGGGAAGGCCAAAGCAGGATGGGAGCTATTGTCCAGATGTGAAGTCCGAGGCAAGATGGCAGCTCTTGTCCAGAAAAGAAGTCTCTTGTCCAGAAGGGAAGTCCGGGGCAGGATGGGGGCTGGGGGCAGGTCTCTAAGTCTCAGGAAGTGGCGGGGGTCTCCGGGGATGATGGACTTGGGGACAGGGCTTGGAGACTGCAGGGGATCTTGGAGCCGGGGGGCCTTCCGGGTAGGGGTGGGGTGTAGAAGGAAGCCTGCCCCCGGCCAGAAGTTGGGGCCAAGGTGGGCAGGTCTTCCCAGGGGTGGCTGGTGCCCAGGGATGGGATCTAGGGGGTATAGACATTTCTGTACACTATTATTTTAAGTTCTTCAGTTTGAGGCAATTATTTGTTCCCTTGTAACAATTTAAACTAATCAAACTCTACTCTATTTTATTTGCAAGTTTGCATCTCTAGTGTAAAATGAATTCTATTGTTTTGGGTGTAAATGAATCTCCCTGAAAATATACAATTAATTTTTGATATAACCACTTCATTTATTCTATCTGAGGTCTTGAAGAGTAATTACATGTTAGCATGTCATGTCTCCAAGTCCTTCTGGGAGTGTCACTTTCTGTCTAGAATTTTTTTAAACTATGACAATGCTTGGTTCCATTTACTTATAATGAGTATCCAGGAATAGATTCCTGCTTCATTTCTATAGACCTTGCCAACCAATTATAATAAAAAAGACAGGAACCCTGTTAGAATTTGTGAACCCAAACTTGGCTTAGCCATTCCATCAGATACCTTATGAAATTATCATTGTTTTGGAATCACATGGGAAGGATGAACATTCGAACAGTATGGAAAGTTCAGTGTGTTTCATCAATGAGAGGAAGACTGTTTCTTAAACTCAGAAAACCATGTGATTTCATTCAAAAATTTAAAAAAACAAAGCATTTTCCATGCTAATTTTTGAAGAATATTTCTTTCCTCATCAATTATTTATTATTACTGTTGATGTAAAATATATTGGCAAGGTAATGTTTTAAATTTAATCAATATTTTAGAAGCTTTTATTGATTTTGCCTAGTTTACTGAAGATTAATGGAGACTGTATAATTATTACAATATAATTGCTAAGTACCATTTATAAACAATATATTTACTTGATAATATCTACTCATCTACTTTATTATTGTTGGAAGTAGACAAGTAAAAGTAAAATATGTAGAAAATAACACAAACATATCATGTTAATCCTAGGATAGTGAACAAGCTAATTAAATTAAATATGGGATGAAAGGATTTCTGAATGCATTAGGGGGCTCAATGCTGATGTATAGGGCCCTGTACCTGAGTTTTGTTCCCAGCACCTGCATCATTTGGCCTCACAACCATCTGTCACTCTGGTTACATAGGATACTGACTCCTTTCTGGATTCCATAGTCATCTCTACATACATAGAACACACACACACACACACACACACACACACACACACACGCTCACAAGTGGAAATATATACATAACATATATAATACATAAAAATTTAATACATAAAAAGTAAACTAACTCTTAAGGGTTTCATTCCACAGTCCCTCAAAGCAGGAAATTATATTCACTTTGAATGTTTTTAGAATAATTTTTTTTTTTTTTTGGTTTTTCGAGACAGGGTTTCTCTGTGTAGCTTTGCGCCTTTCCTGGAACTCACTTGGTAGCCCAGGCTGGCCTCGAACTCACAGAGATCCGCCTGCCTCTGCCTCCCGAGTGCTGGGATTAAAGGCGTGCACCATCAACGCCTGGCTGAATAAAATGTTTATTACCAATACTTTTGATGATATGGTAATCCAAAATGAATAACTTTCTTGAGTTTCAGCCATGATGTTCTTTGCAGACAAACCAATCCAAGACTAGATTGCACACAAAAACTACTTGAGAGTAAACTGAGCACCCTTAAAGCTCTTCATCAAGTGAAGTGACCAGCTATTTCTTTACTTTCCTACAACGTTCCATCCTGAAAATCAATTTGAACTAATATGAAACTTCTGTCCCATTCATTACAGACATGAATTATTAGATATTGGCATCAAGGATCACATTGCAAAATTAGATTTATTACTTTGTACATTGAGCCCCCTCTTCTTAATTCCTCTGTGTTAAAAATGGGATAAGTATACAACCCCTATTTTATGGGGCTGTATGTTGTAATCTAATTATGATAGAAAATTTTGTAGAACTCTATCTCATGCATAAACATGATCTCTAGTTAATACTGTCCAGATTTAGTAATATAGTTCAAGACAATTTCAAATTTAAGCTATCCCTGAGGCCAGTTTTCATTTCTCTTTGCTGAAGTTAGTATAGAAATAATGTACCAATCTTTACACATTTTGTGTACAATTCAGTATTCTCTATGATCATGGAAAAACACACATTAAAGAAATTAAAACTTTTTAGGATATCTTATTTTCTAGGTCTTAGTGTTTTTCATAAAATACTGTAAATTTGGTTGAATGCTCTTGTGAGGTTTGAGTCCTTTTTGTATCTATAACATTCTGACATTTGGTCATATAACTTTTATCAAATCTAATTTTTTTTTCTCATACATAGACAGTCTCAAACTATCTATTGCAAAAAAAGTGTTAAACACTTTTACTTGATGATTTTGGAAGTTTTGCTCTTCCTGTTGATTAATTCATGGTTTTCTTTTTCTCTAAACTTATCATGCCCAGGTGGAAAAAACAACAGTTAGGGGAAATCTAATTATCTTTTTGTAATCCCGACTACCCATCCACAAACACCATTTCACAAAACCTCTGCTGAGTCTTTTGGTACAATTAGTACTTCTCTGTGTTCTTTGTTTATATATTTCTGTTACTATCATATTCTCTTAACTTTTCAAACACATTGTATTTCACTTTCTTGCATTGCAGATTTTATACTACAATTTCTTTAATGAAGTATACAGCAGTTATTTGATGAAATACATTCCAGCTTTCTATATAAATTCTCTTAAATATATTCTCATTTTGAAAGACAGAGTACATTCTGCTCAACCAAGTACATATGCTAGTATCTTTCTTTTGATTTCTTTGATGGTGTGATGGCAAGTGCAACATATGTCATGGGCTAGCAAGAGCATCCAGAGGTATTACATATTGTCCCTGGTTTTGCTTTGTTTTTAGGCAAGATTGATGACTCAGAAAGAGTGTGCTGATTCAACCAGGGAGTGAAATAACCATGACTCATGACCAGTACCAACTGACCTTGGACAATAATTAAATAACAAACATACAGTGCAAGCTAATTATATTGTTAAATTAATGGCATCTTTGAATCCAAATCCCATCTTTTATATTTCATTTCTGAAACATATTCACCATTAACTGAGTTAATTGAATCTCAAAATCATTCTGACCTACATATTCATAGCATTGAAAATTATTCTTCTCTCTTGTTTCTTTTATGTCACTAACTAGATCAGCTTCTGGCCTTTCCCAAAATAGCATTTATTTTATTGTTACAATATCTAGTTTATTTGTAGTTGGCAAAATTAAAGAAAATACTTTGTCCTATCCTATCCTATTTTTGGGAGTCTAAAGTTTTATATCTAATTTACCTTTTATCATAACTAAGTAAAACTATAATTATAACTATTTAGTCTTCAACTCCATCAAAGACCCCAAAAGAATATGATATTGCCTGAGTAAACAGGAAGTGCATTGTAAGCAGCTTCCAAAATTCTAAGGATAACAGAGATATCTGGCTGCCTGGACAGTCAACAAAAGGACCTCTGCAACGTTGGGGCATTCATCTTCAGCCTACAGGCCTAGAGTCTCTGGCAGACATTTTAGTGAAGCAGGAAACTTGAAGAATTGTCTCACCTATTGGAAAAGTTCATCAGTCACTTTCCTCTGTGCCTTACACAATGTCTGACAGTTTATTTTGTGAAGCAGGAATCTGAAGATTAATCTTTCCTTGATTTGGCAAAGCTCAGATGTCACTTTCCTATGGGTCCTGCAAGTCCAGTTTCCACTAGTTTGTCTATTTGTCCCCGTGATTTTTCCAATCATGGTCTCAATATCCCTTGCTCATATAATCCTTCCTCTCTCTCGCCAATTGGACTCCTGGAGCTCCACCTGGGGCTTGGCTGTGGATCTCTGCATCTGCTTCCATCAATTACTGGATAAAAGTTCTATAATGACAGTTAGGGTGTTCAGCTATCCGATCACCAGAGTAGGAGAGCTCGGTTTTACGCTCAACCATTGCCAGTAGTCTATTGTGGAGGTATCTTTGTGGATTTCTTGTGGTCCTCTCTAGCACTTTGCTTCTTCCTATTCCCATGGGGTCTTCATTTATCATGGTATCTCTTTCCTTGTTCTCCCACTCTGTTCCTGATCCAGCTGGGACCTCCCGCTCTGTGGTGATATTGTGTTCCCCAAAATATTGTGCACCTTAATAAACTTATCTGGGGTCAGAGAACAGAACAACCACTAGATACAGAGATCAGAAAATGGTGGCACACACACGTTTAATCCTAGCATTCCAGAGGCAGAGATCTACCTGGATCTCTGCACATTCAAGGCCACACTGGAAACAGTCAGGCATGGTAACATGAGCCTTTAATCCCAGAAAGTGAACCTTAATCCCAGGAAGTGATGACAGAAAGCAGAAAAGTATATAAGGCGTGAAGACCAGAAACTAGAAGCTTTTGGCTAGTTAAGCTTTTAGACTTCTGAGCAAAAGTTCAGCTGAGATTCATTTGGATGAGGACTCAAAGGATTCCAGTCTAAGGAAACAGAATCAGCTGAGAAATTGGCGAGGTGAGGTGGCTGTGTCTTGTTCTGTCTCTCTGATCCTCCGGCATTCACTCCAATACCCGGCTATTGGTGAAATTATTAAGGCCACTCCACGTAGTTAAAAGGAAGATTTATTTAGTGAGTAACTTACAAATAAAGGGATAGGTAGGTCGCGGGGTCTGTAGAAGGTGTATCGCAGTAAAGCAGTGTTCTCTGGAGCTCTGCTCGGTCAACCTCCACCTTCCAGGGTCCTGGAACAGAGAGAGAGCTCGCCCATCCAGATCTTGGGTCTCCAGGGCCTATCTTGGCACTGCCTTGTAGGCGTGACAGTTGCCAAATTCTCAATGGGGGTTGGAACTTCCATATCAAAGCTGGAATGGCTACCCATTACACCTGTCTGGATTTGTTTTTATTAATAAGACCCTTAAAGATTCCTGCTATACTGCTCCTCTAAGCTCTCTTTCCTATGACCCTTGTCCTCCATTATCCCTGCCACCTCACGTCCAGTTTGCTCATGTAGATCTCATCCATTTCTCTGTCACTGTTCGATCCCTGTGTCTTTCATAGGGTCCTCTTTACTAGGTAGCCTCTCTGGAGTTGTGAGTTGCAGTCTGGTTATACTTTGCTTTAAATCTAGTCTCTACTTATGAGTGAGTACATACCATGTTTGTCTTTCTGAGTCTGGGTTACCTTACACAGGATGATTTTTTATTCTAGTTCCATTCATTTGCCTGCAAACCTCATGATGTCATTGTTTTTCTCTGTTGAGTAGTACTCCATTGTATATATGTACCACATTTTATTTATCCATTCTTCAGTTGAAGGGCATCTAGGTTGTTTCCAGGTTCTGGCTATTACAAATAATGCTGTTATGAACATAGTTGAGCATGTGTCCTTGTGGTCTGATTGAGCATTCCTTGAGTATATGCCCAAGAGTGGTATAGCTGGGTCTTGAGGGAGACTGATTATCAATTTTCTAAGAAAGTGCCATATTGATTTTCAAAGTGTCTGTACAAGTTTGCATTCCCACCAACAGTTTAGGAGTGTTCCCCTTGCTCTACATCCTCTCCAACATAACCTGTCTTCAGTGTTTTTGATTTTAGCCATTCTGACAGGTGTAAGATGGTATCTCAGAGTTGTTTTGATTTGCATTTCCGTTTTGACTAAGGATGTTGAACAATTCCTTAAATGTCTTTCAGCCATTTCAGCTTCTGTTGAGAATTCTCTGTTTACTTCTGTAGCCCATTTTTTAATTGGACTGTGGGTTATTTTGATGTCTAATTTCTTGAGTTCTTCATATGTTCTGGATATCAGATGTGGGATTGGTGAAGATCATTTCCCATTCTGTTGGCTGTTGTTTTGTCTTGTTGACCATGTCCTTTGCCATACAAAAGCTTCTCAGTTTCAAGAGGTCCCATTTATTAATTGTTTCTCTCAGTGTCTGTGCTACTGGTGTTATATTTAGGAAGTGATCTCCGGTGCCAATGCATTCAAGACTTCTTCCCACTTTCTCTTCTATCAGGTTCAGGGTAACTGGATTTATGTTGAGGTGTCTGATTCACTTGGACTTAACTTTGGTGCATGGTGACAGATATGGATCTATTTGCAGTCTTCTACATGTTGACATCCAGTTATGTCAGCACCATTTGTTGAAGATGCTTTCTTTTTCCATTGTAGAGTTTTGGCTCCTTGTCAAAAGTTAGATGTTCATAGGTGTGCGGATTAATGTCAGGGTCTTCAGTTCGGTCTACATGTCGGTTTTTATGCCAGTACCAAGCTGTTTTTATTACTGTAGCCATATAGTGGAGCTTGAAATCAGGGATTGTGATGCCTCCATAGGTTGTTTTATTGTGCAGGATTCTTTTGGCTATCCTGGGTTTTTTGTTTTTCCATAAGTTGAATATTCTTCTTTCCAGGTCTGTGAAGAATTGTGTTGGGATTTTGATGAGGATTGCATTGAATCTGTAGATTACTTTTGGTAAGATTGCCATTTTTGCTATGTTAATCCTACCTATCCATGAGCATGAGAGATCTTTCCATTTTCTGACATCTTCTTCAATTTCTTTTTTCAGGTACTTAAAGTTCTTGTCATACAGGTCATTTGCTTGCTTAGTTAAAGTTACCCCAAGGAATTTTATATCAGTTGTGGTTGTTGTAAAGGGTGATGTATCTCTGATTTCCTTCTCAGCCTGTGTGTCAATTGTACACAGGAGCGCTACTGATTTTTTTTTTTTAGTTAACCTTGCATCCTGCTACATTGCTGAAGGTTTTTATAAGCTGTATGACTTCCTTGGTTGAATTTTTGTGGTCACTTATGTATACTATCGTGTCATCTGCAAATAGTGAAAATGACTTCTTCCTTTCCAATTTGTATCCTCTTGATCTCCTTTTGTTGTCTTATTGCTCTGGCTAGAACTTCAAGTACTATTTTGAATAAGTATGGGGAGGTTAGAAAGTCTTGTCTTCTTCCTGATTTTAATGGAATCATTTTGAGTTTCTCTCCATTTAATTTGATGTTGGCTGTTGACTTGCTGCAAATTGCCCTTATTATGTTTAGGTATGTTCCCTGTATTCCTGATCTCTCCAAGACATTTATCATGAAGGGGTGTTGGGTTTTGTCAAATGCCATTTCAGCATCTAGTGAGATGATTGTGTGTTTTTTTCTTTCAGTTTGTTTATGTGGAGTATTACTTTGACAGACTTTCATATGTTGAATCACCCTTGTTTCCCTGTTATGAAGCCTACTTGATCATGGTGGATAATTGTTTTGATGTGTTCTTGGAGTCTGTTTGCCAGTATTTTATTGAGTATCTTTGCATCAATGTTCATGAGGGAGATCGGTCTGTAGTTCTCTTTCTTTGTTGTATCCTTGTTTGGTTTAGGAATCAGGGTAATTGTAGCCTCATAGAAGGAGTTTGGTACAATTCCTTCTATTCCTACTGTGTGGAACAATTTGAAGAGTATTGGTATTAACATTTCTTTGAATATCTGGTAGAATTCTGCACTGAACCCCCCTGGACCTGGGCTTTTTTGGTTGGGAGACTTTTAATGACTGATTCTATTTCCTTGGGTCTTATTGGTCTATTTAAATAGTGTATCTGGTCTTGATTTAACTTAGGTATGTGGTACCTATCTAGAAAAGTATCCATTTCTTTTAGATTTTCCAGTTTTGTGGAGTACAGGTTTTTGAAGTATGACCTGATGATTCTCTGGATTTCCTCAATGTTAGTTGTTATGTTTCCCTTTTCATTTCTGATTTTTCTAATTTGGGTGCTTTCTCTCTGTCTTTTGGTTAGTTTGGATAAGGGCTTGTCTATCTTGTTGATTTTCTCAAAGAACCAAATCTTTGTTTCATTGATTCTTTGTATTGTTCTCTTTGTTTCTATTTCATTGATTTCAGCTCTCAATTTCATTATTTCTTGGTGTCTATTCCTCCTGGGTGACTTTGCTTTTTCTTGTTCTAGAGCTTTCAGATGTGCTGTTAAGTCACTAGTGTGAGATTTCCCCAACTTCTTTATGTGCGCATTTATTGCTATGAATTTCTCTCTTAGCACTGCTTTCATACTGTCACGTAAGTTTGGGTATGTGGTATATTCATTTTCATTGATGTCTAGGAAGTCTTTAATTTCTTTCTTTATTTCTTCCTTGAGCCATTTGTGATTCAGTTGAGCTTTATTAAGTTTCCATGAGATTGCAGGCTTTCTGTAATTTTCATTGTTGTTGAAATCTAACTTTAAACCATGGTGGTCTGATAGAACACAGGAGGTAATTCCAATTTTTTTTGTATCTGTTGAGATTTGCTTTGTGGTCAAGTATGTGGCTGAATTTAGAGAAGATTCCATGAGGTGCTGAGAAGAAAGTATATCATTTTTTGGTAGTATGGAATGTTCTGTAGATGTGGATTAAGTCCATTTATGTCATAACATCAGTTAAGTCCTTTATTTCTCTGTTAAGTTTCTATTTGGCAGATCTGTCCAGTGGTGAAAGTGGGGTGTTGATGTCTCCCAGTATTAATGTGTGTGGTTTTATATGTGATTTAAGATTTAGTAATGTTTCTTTTACATATGTGGGTGCCCTTGTGTTTGTGGCATAAATGTTCAGAATTGAAACTTCATCTTGGTGGATCTTTCCTGTGGTGAGTATGTAATGTCCTTCTTGATCTCTTTTGATTGATTTTAGTTTGAAGTCTATTTTGCTGGATATTAGGATGGCTACACCAGCTTGCTTCTGAAGACCATTTGATTGGAAAGAATTTTCCCAGCCTTTTATTCTTAGGTAGTGTCTATCTTTGAAGTTGAAGTGTGTTTCTTTTATGCAGCAGAATGATGGGTCCTGCTTTCGTATCCATTCTGTTAGCCTGTGTCTTTTTATAGGTGAATGAGTCCATTGATATTAAGGAATATTAATGACCAGTGATTGTTCATTCTTGTTATCTTTCTGTGATAGTGTGTGTGTACTTCTCTTCTTTGGAATTTACTGCTGTGGAATTATCTATAGCCTGTGTTTTTGTGAGTGTATTTGACTTCCTTAAGTTGGAATTTTCCTTCTAGTGCTTTCTGTAGATCTGGGTTTGTGGTTAAATATTGTTAAAATCTGGTTTTGTCTTGGAATGCCTTGTTCACTCTGTCTTTGATGATAGAAAGTTTTGCTGGGTATATTAGTCTAGGCTGGCATCCATGGTCTCTTAGTATCTGCATTACATCTGTCCAGGTCCTTCTGGCTTTCAAAGTCTCCATTGAGAAATCGGGTGTTATTCTGATGGGTTTGCCTTTATAAGTCACTTGGCCTTTTTTTCTTTACTGTTCTTAATATTCTTTCTTTATTCTGTAGGTTTAGTTGTTTAATTATTATGTGACGAGGGGACTTTTTTGGGGGGTCTAGTCTGTTTGGTGTTCTATAGACTTCTTGTATCTTCATAGGCATTTCCTTCTTTAAGTTGGGAAAGTTTTTTTCTATGATCTTGTTGAGTATATTTTCTGTGCCTTTGAGTTGGTATTCTTCTCCTTCCTCTATCCCTATTATTCTTAGGTTTGGTCTTTTCATAGTGTTCCAGATTTCTTGGACATTTTGTGTTATGACTTTCTTGGCTTTGGTATTTTCTTTGACTGACAAATCCATTTCCTCTATTGTATCCTCTACACCAGAGATCTGCTGCGACCTGCACAGCCGGCAACTGAGAACTAGCAAGGGACACCGAGGTTAAACAGCACTCTGGACACACTGTGATTCTTCATCCAAAAAGAGCTCCTTTATTGACTATCCATCAGCCTTATATACCCTGCTACTTCCTACTCTCCATGGGGTAAGGGTACATTCCTCAGGTTCCCATCTGCATCCCAGCAGCTCAGCCAAACAGGAAAACCACAAGGAAATCAGCAGAGAGCTGATTCTTGAAACAATGTTCCAGCAATAGCTATATCATAAACATCCTGTGACTTACTGACCACAGGAAAAGAGGAAGAACAGAAGGGCACCTTAGAGCAAGCAACCAAGCTATGCACAAGGCCTGTTCAGCATTTGCTGCCAACAGAGTTCCTCTCTTCCAACTCTTGTATTCTGTTGGTTATGCTTGCACCTGTGTTTCCTGTTCATTCATTCAGATTTTCTATTTCCAGCATTCCCTCTGTTTGACTCTTCTTCATTGTTTCTATTTCCCCTTTCAGGTCTTCAACTGTTTCCCTCACCTGTTTAATTGCTTTTTCATGGTTTTCTTTAAGGGATTTATTGCTTTCTTCCACTTTTTTATTTGTCTTTTCCTCTAGTTCTTTATAGAGTTCTTCCTATTTTTTTGTTTGACTTTTTCTCATTTTCTTTACTGATTTCCTCCACTTTTTTGTTCATGTTTTCCTCAATTTCATTTTTTGTTTTTTCTTGAAAAGCCTCTAGCATCTTCATGATGCTATTCTTAAGGTTGCATTCTTCTGCTTCTGCTTCTGAACACCACCTTGTGATGTTCAGGTCTTGCTGTTGGAGGAGGGCTAGGTTCTTGTGATGCTGTATTGCTCTTTATGTTGTTGTATGTACTTCTGCCTTGACGCCTGCCCATTTCCTCCTCTAATGGGTGTAAGAGGTGCCTGTGTCTAAGCAAGTTGCTGTTGGTCCACTCTGTGTTTGTTGTGTCTATGTCTAAGGAGTCCTTCTGGGTCTTATCTTAGCTCTTGGTCTGATTAGAGCAGGCAGCTTCTATGTCTCTGTGAGCTGCTCTTGGGTCAACCCAAGCTAGTTGATTCTGTGACTCATTGATTCATTCTTTTTTGTTGTTGTTGTTGTTTTGTTTGTTTGTTTTGGAGCTGAGGATCGAACCCAGGGCCTTGTGCTTGCTAGGCAAGCACTCTACCACTGAGCTAAATCCCCAACCCAAAATATACTTTTTTTTGAGCTGAGGATTGAACCCAGGGCCTTGTGTTTGCTAGGCAAGCGCTCTACCACTGAGCTAAATCCCCAACCCTTGATTCATTCTTGGTCTTATCAGGGCTCTTGGTCCAGTCACAACCGAGTGATTCTGTGTTTCAGGAAACCTCTCTTGATCCAATGATAGGTAGTGGATTCTACTTCTCAGAAAACCACTCTTGGTCTATTCAGGGCTGGGAGATTCCCTGTCTTCTGAATTTCCTCTTCGTCCAATGATGGCTTTGTCCAATGAGAGCTCTCTCTTTCTCTGGGCCTGATGGGAGTTCTCTGGTCTGAGTTGGAGCTCCTTGGGTTAGATGGGAGCTGGGGGTTGGTCTCTAAGCCTCAGGAAGTGGTGGGGGTCTGTCGGTTGGGTCCAGGGGCAGGGCGTGTAGATTGCAGGGTTCGCTGGGGGGTCTTTGAGAAGGGGAGCCTTCCCACAGGAGCCCTGCCTCTGGCCAGCAACTGGGGCCAATTTGTGCAGGTCTTCCCTGGAATGGCTGGGGCCCAGGGATGGGACCTAGTGGCAGGCCTCCCTAGGTATGACAGTCACTCACCTCTGGGCTATATCCCTCTCTTCCATCTCTTGTATTCTGTTGGTTATGCTTGCATCTCCATTTACTGTTCATTTACTCAGATTTTATATTTCCAGCATTCCCTCTGTTTGTCTCTTCTTCATTGTTTCTATTTCCCCTTTCAGGTCTTCAACTGTTTCCCTCACCTGTTTAATTGTTCTTTCATGGTTTTCTTTAAGGGATTTATTGCTTTCTTCCACTTTTTTATTTGTCTTTTCCTCTAGTTCTTTATAGATCTCTTCCTGTAGATGTAACCAACCGTCTTATTAAATAAGAAACACAGAGCCAAGGTAAAGATAAAAGCCCAAGAGGTCAGAGTTAGGAGCTTACCCGCGTGCTGCTGGCTAGCTTCTTCCGCCAAGAAACCTCTCCGAAAAGGGAGCTACTTCCTGTGCGTTTAATCTTATAAAGAGTTCTGGTTCTTCCTTCTCATTGGTTGTAAACCCAACTACGTGGCTGTCTCATCACTGCCTGTAACTACGTGACTGCCTCGTCAGGGCCTGTCTGTGCAGACCTCCAAGTCTTCTATGGTTGGTATTGAGATCAAAGGGTGTGTGTCTCCAATGCTGACTGTATCCTTGAACACACAGAGATCTACCTAGTTCTGCTTGCTGAGTACTGGGATTAAAGGTGTGCACCACCACGCCCAGCTCTCGCTATGGCTTGCTAAACTCTGACCTCTGGGCGACTTTATTTATTAACATACAAATAAAATCACATTTCAGTACAAATAGAATACCACTATATCTCACCCTTTCTAATTTAATAAAAAGAGAAAAAAAGGAAAGTTGTAACTAATAAGAAAAACTATATACAAAAGTACAATAACTATATACAATATATACAAGTGATGAATACCTAAACAATGTCTAGTCCATTTGTATTTGACAAATTCAGAGAAAATAATTCCATTACTTATCCTAATTTGTTAAGTCCAAAATATACCTAATTCCTTTCTATCCTAACTAATTTTCAACTATAATTAATTAATCTTCAACTATAACTAATTAAACTTCGACTATAACTAACTAATCTTCAACTCCCTCAGAGACCCAAGAAGGAAATAATATTACCTAACAAAAATAAAAACAAGAAGTGCATGCAAGCAACTTCCAAAAAAATTGTGAGTTGACAGAAACAGCCAGCCGCCTGGACAGTCACCTGAGGTTTCTCCGCAGTGTTGGGGCATCATCTTCAGCCTATAGGCTTAGCATATCTGACAGACTCATTTGTGAAGTAGGATGTACACAAGGTCAACAG
>CABHPQ010156568.1:8199-29623 GCA_902168405.1 Peromyscus aztecus | reverse complement strand
CCCCCCCCCCCCCCAGCTGAGGACTGAACCCAGGGCCCTGTGCTTGCTAGGCAGGCATTCTACCACTGAGCTAAATCCCAACCCTGGCAAGCACTCTTAATTGCAGTCATCTTTCCAGTCCCTGTGTGCTACTTTAGTAATAACAAAACCCAAACCATAGGAACTGAGCATCTGTGTGACACAGATAAAGGCAGTGGAGACATAGTGATTAACAACCCAGGAATAGATCTCGATAGATTTTGTACTCAAGCAAAATGTGTATCAATAAATACTATACTAACTTGAGATACACATCATAGCTCAATAAAGCTCTTTGGATTAAACACCTTTTTGTATAGAGCTTTTTTTTTTTTTTTTTTTTAGACAGGGTTTCCCTGTGCAGCTCTGGCTGTTCTGGAACTCACTCTGTAGACCAGCTTGACCTCAAACTCAGAGATCCACCTGCCTCTGCCTCCCAAGTGCTGGAATTAAAAATGTGCACCACCACTGCCTGGCCAGAGTTCATTTTAATAGGAGGCCTTTTTATGTTTAATCTTAGCTAGATTTAGTGAAATATGAAACCTGCCCTCTTATGTAGACATGAGATCTGACTCCTGACTATTAAACAGTCTTTTAGATAATTAGTATTTTCATAACCCTGGGTCTAATTGGACTTTTGGACTGACTGGCCCATCTTTATGCTGTTTACTAATTAGATGAGAAGGCTAAGGTCAAGAACACACTGTACTGTCTTTCTTTCTTGGTCCTCACAAAACTGAGTGCAAAGTTAACTTGTAATTTATTGTGGTTTTTAAAAGACAAAATGAAAGTAAACAGTATTTAGAATAATCAGAAATAAAAACAAATATACTGAACTATTTATTTAAAAGTTTCAACTTGTCATCAGACCATAAGTACAGAACTCAAAGTTGACTTGTAATTGAGTTTTATAAGACAAATTGGAGGTAAAGAATATTTAGTATAATCAGAAATATTTAAGCACAAGTACATCAAACCATTTCTTAAACAGGGCTTTGTGTAAGGGATGGCCAGTTATTTAGGATGAAGAACAAGAGTGAGTACAGTTCTAGGTGGGTTGTTGCTGTGTGCTGAGTGTGGCCTGAAACTCCAGGGCTCAAATGACCCTCCCACTTCCCCTCCAGAGTGCTGAGGCTACAGGTGTATCACCACAACTGGCTCAGTTCATTTTGGGACATAGTCACCAAGGAAGAAATACAGAAGAATTCCATAGAAACAAATAGCAATCAGAATGATAAATCATCATCCAGGCTTTGAATATTTTCTACTCTGAAATTTCTTCTTTGTCAGTAAACAATTTTCTGGGTTAATTTCTTTTGGAGATTTGGTGAGCCATTTGCACATTCAATACCAAAACCAAAGCTGATATTGGTTAATTTGCTTTCATTTTCCTTTTAGCTTCTTTATGTTTCTTCCGACAATCCTAGAATCATAAAATAAATCATAAAATAAAAAGCTGTTATTAATAAACACGAATTTCTCACATTCAGCAAAGTAAACTTTAAGTTAAAGTTATAGAAACCCATTCTGGAAGTACTCACTGGAATGCACAGGGTCTATTCAATTTTTTGTTTTATAAGTTTAGGGAACTGTAACTTAGGCTTTGAAAAACCTCCTGATTTCCTGTAACCTAGGAGACTGGCTAGACTTAGACCAGACCAGTCACTTGAGCCAGTCTTCAGACTCTCTCTCTCTCTTTCAAGACAGGGTTTATCTGTGTAGTTTTGGAGCCTGTCCTGGAACTCGGTCTGTAGACCAGGCTGGCCCTGAACTCACAGAAACTTTTGCCTCCCTAGCGCTGGGATTAAAGGTGTGCCATTGCCACCCGGCCAGTCTTCAGTCTCTTGACACACACTTGTGTAATGTACACCATATAGGTAAACTGTCATTCACTGTTTGAGCTCACTAAGAAGCTGGCTCTGGAACCTGGGATCCCCTGCCCTACTCATTGAGCACCTAAGTATGTTTTTATCAAGTGTTCTCCAAGAATCCTTGTCTGGGGATGGCTTGGCCTACCAACTCTGTGACAGGGAGGAAAGAACAGTAAGACAGCCCAAGAGTAACACTGTGTCCTTGAGAACACCATTTCCATGACATGTCACTATGATTACTCTAGGATATACAAATGCCTGTAGTGCGAAAGAGGCTGGTAGTTTAGTCATGGGAAGCTCAGGCATGGACAGAAAACTCAACTGGGAACTCCAGCTGACTGACTACCTTGAAGGGGCTTCCCTAGTCAGTTTCTGCTGGAATGTTTTGAGTACGTAATTTAGTAATATCTACCTACCTACCTGCCTACCTATCTATCCATCTATCTATCTACTTATCTATCTACCTACCTACCTATCTATTTATTCTTTTACTTTGGCTTTCTATATACTTAATAAACTCATTCAAAATCAAAAATCTGCCCTATGGTACCTAATTTTACAGACTGTACAAAACCTGTCATAGTTGAATTAAACAATCTTTAAGTTCTTTTTAGTAGTATAATTTCTAAGAGTTCAAGTCATGTTCTCAGCTGTCATATTTTTAAATTTTCATATCTCTTTCCTATTGTTCTTATACTAGGGGAAAAGTAATGCTAACACAGTACCGTATCTTGTTTCGGAGGAAATCAGTATGGAGAAACAATTACTCACCAAAAGGAGACTACTTGTTCGGGCTTCCCAGGAATTTCTGCTAATACTACTTCCCACACCACTCCAGAATAAGTTAGAACCTATGGGAAAAACAGAAGCATGAGGCAGCAAATTTACTAGTCCACTGACCAGTAAAATGGACAATCTGATGACACCATCAATTCTAGTACATCATCAGCCTCAGAGATTTCATGTGGACTTTTATAGTAGTGAAAACTTGGGGCTTTTGTATGTTAATATCTAAGCAAGTTCTTATCAAAAATAAGCTCTTGTTGATAGTAATCAACATGGTAACAGAAGCACTATTGGCCCTTAAGAGCTTTGTAATGGATGGAAATAAACCACATTACAGAGCTAGGGGTCAGAATTTCCACGTTGCTACTGTGTGTACACAAGGAGTCAGAGTTGTGCTGTGACCTGTTCACCCACTGAACGGAAGAACGGACCTACCATGAAGTCTGTCGTCATTCTCAGAGAAAAAGAAAAATCTAGTAGTCTCTTTCTCAGGAAATGCTTCTCTGAAAACAAGTGAGAGAAAAAGGCAAAAATTACTTTCAATATATAAGAAGAAATTATTACAGCTGGTACAACAGTATATGCCTATAATCCCAGAATTTGGAAAGTATAGAGACAGGAGGATGAGGAATTCCAGGCAGCCTTGGCTATATAATGAGTTCAAGGGCCGTTTAGGTGACATAAGCCTCACCTAAAACAAAAATAAGAAACCCAAGTAGCAAAACAAAAGAAAAATAAATAAATAAAAGGAGAAATAGCCAGGCAGTGGTGGTGCACGCCTTTAATCCCAGCACTCAAGAGGCAGAGCCAGGTGGATCTCTGTGAGTTTGAGGCCAGCCTGGGCTACAGAACAAGATCCAGGACAAGTGCCAAAACTACATAGAGAAATCCTGACTCAAAAAAAAAATAAAAAATAAAAAATAAAAAAGGAGAAATAATTACAGTGAAATTATAAAATATACCTTTAAAAAAGTTGTTCTGCAGCTGGGTGGTGGTGGCACACACCTTCGATTCCAGCAGTTGGGAGGCAGAGGCAGGCAGATCTCTATGAGTTCGAGGCCAGCCTGGTCTACAAAGTGAGTACAAGGACAACTAGGACTACACAGAGAAAGCTTTCGTCAACCAGAAAAAAAGTTGCTCTGCATTTGCTCATGTTACTCTGTATTAAAATGACCCCACCCCATCTCCACTCAATAGTCTTCCATCTAAAGTTTTGATAATGAGGCATTAAGTATAAATTCTGTCTTTTGCATTCTGGATGACAATACTCATTCCCATTGTTACCAAGTCTGCCAGTGTTCCCCAACTGGTACCCTAGTCAGCTGAAGTATCTGACTTCCAAGCTATGAATGTTACGATCAACTTCACTGCCTTGCACATGCCATATCTGCCACAAGTTGTCATCCAAAAATCACTCTCTTTGTTAGAAAAAAGTTAGAGAACTCTGTACAGAACCTAATAAAATTTGTTCTAGATGCTTACATAATGCTGCTGAAGCATGTCTGACTGACTTTATGAACCATGGCACATACTTACACACAAACTGCTTACCCAGGGCTGGGCCTTCTGTGATCTGTTTCCTTAGCAACTTCTTCTTCTTCTTCTTCTTCTGAACTACTATCTTGGAAGCGGGGATCTTCATGACAGACTGTCTTCCCACGTTTTACTGGTTCGATTCTATAGGTGTCTATATTGTTACGACAATGAAGGCAATACAATTATGACTGAACAACCATGTAGTTATGTAGTTCTAAACACAGTAAACCAATTTCCTGTCCTATGCAGACATGAATAAATGTCTAATATATTAAAATAGATATTATTTTCTCCTCCAGTTTGGGGGCTCAAATCCAGGGCCTTGTTCATTCACGGCAAAATATGCTAAGTTCTAGTCCCTAAAATAAATAGCATTGTCTTTTTCAATTTTAAAATACTAAAAGCCATTGTTCAGTGATCAGAAAAGGAATATAATATTATAAAAAGAGCTAAAAGCTAAAGGTGTACAGATGAGCAACATAAATTTCAAAGAACAAGCACAGCCTAGATGCTGTTAAAAGAAGCCTACAGGGCTGGGCACTCAAGAGGCACAGCTAGGTAGATCTCTGTGTATGAGGACAACATGGTCTACATAATGAGTTCCAGAGCAACCAGGGCTATGTAGAGAGACTCTACAAAGAATCTCTTGTGTTTTCAACTTTCAAATTGTGAGATCTGCACAATTTCTCACAAGTCTCCAAGTTTCCAACTACTTTAAAAAATAGGGGGGCTGGAGAGGTGGCTCAGAGGTTAAGAGCACTGGCTGCTCTTCCAGAGGTCCTGAGTTCAATTCCCAGCAACCACATGGTGGCTCACAACCATCCATAATGAGATCTGGTGCCCTCTTCTGGCCTGCAGACATACATGCTGTATACATAATAAATCAATAAATCTTAAAAAAGAAAAAAAAAAATAGATTGTTTGAGCCAGGTGTGGTGGTGCATGCCTTTTAATCCCAGCACTCAGGAGGCAGAGGCAGGCGGATCTCTGTAAGTTCGAAGCCAGCTTGGTCTACAGCGTGAGTTCCAGGGTAGGTTCCAAAGCTATACAGAGAAACCCTGTCTCAAAAAACTACAAAAAAAGCCAGGTGGTGGTGGTGGCAGCAGCGGCGGCGGCGGCAGCGCACGCCTTTAATCCCAGCACTCAGGAGGCAGAGCCAGGCGGATCTCTGTGAGTTCGAGGCCAGCCTGGGCTACAGAGTGAGTTCTAGGACAGGCTCCAAAGCTACACAGAGAAACCCTGTCTCGAAAAACCAAAATAAATAATAAAAAAATTTTAAAAAAATAAAAAAAGATTGTTTGTATCTAAGACTAATTATAGGGTCAATTTACTTCTCACACTTGGCTCTCAAAATTACAGTATTATTCATAGTTCATATTCTATTCAACTGTTACTCTAACCACACAGAAAAAAATAAAGTAGAACACAGGGTACATTGTGTCTCATTTGCATTTAGGAAAACCCACTGTGTCTCTGCAGCTATTTTAGGGGTAGCACAGTGCTGACATTTGAAAAGTGTCTGTTAAACACACCATGCTTTAAAAAATTTTAATTATGTATATGTTCCAGTGAGTATAAGTGCCCCCAGAAGCCAGAGGAATTGGATGTCTCTGGAGCTGGAGTTACAGGAGGTTGTGAGCCACCCAATGAGGGTACTAGAATAAATTTTGGGTCCTCTGCAAGAACAGAACAGGCTCTTAACTGCTGAGCCCCCTCTCAGCCCCATGTACTTCTATTTTAAATACTGTTCTAGGAAGCACAATCACTGAAGTTAGTTGTGCATATCTGGTCTGGACAGACTCATCCTGCCTTTTATAGGAAACTCCCACAAAGCTGTACATACTTGAATACTGGGTAAGGAACAGTCTTCAGAAGAAGTGTCTTAGCTGGGTGTGGCACACATTTATCACTCAAAAGGCTGAGGCAAAATACCCTAAGCTATAGCTGCCTTTAACTCCAGTTCCAAGGGATCCTATCCCCTCTTCTAGTCTCCAAGGGCACGCAAATACACACACACACACACACACACACACACACTTTTTAAAATTTAAAAAAAAAGGAAAAAGTGGAGGTTTTCCATTTTCTTGTTTGTTTATTTTAAATCCATGGAACTTTTTGGTCTTTAAGGGTAAATCTCCTTAAATAGGATGCAAAATTGTAGGAACTTGCTTTTACATTTTTTTCTCTACATTCTGTCCAATCTAAAAGGATAAACTTTGAAATAACTGGCATATTGATGATATGGCATATTTGTATAATACCAAAGAGGCTATTTCTTCTTTTCTTTTCTTTTTTTTTTTTAAGATTTATTTATTTATTATGTATACAGTGTTCTATCTGCATGTACCCCTGCCCGCCAGAAGAGGGCACCAGATCTCATTACAGATGGTTGTGAACCACCATGTGGTTGCTGGGAATTGAACTCAGGACCTCTGGAAGAACAGTCAGTGCTCTTAACCTCTGAGCCATCTCTCCAGCCCTATTTCTTCTTTTCTATAAGCCACGACATCTCCAGACGCATTAAGAAACAGCCATTTAAATGATGTATTTTACTTGTTCATGACTTTTCATGTAACAGAAAAAGCATCATGGGACATTAATGTCTAGACTCCACTCAGATAGCAGCTAGCTTGAAGCCTGCTCCCTTCAATGCAAAAATAGCTTTTTCATACCTGTAGGAACATGACATTTATATAATCAGGCTACACTGAATCTCATACTGTTTATGCAGACTGAAGAAAGTATCCTTTACTGAGACAACATGAAATTGATTATACTTACTGTAAATTCAACCAGTTAAGTTCAATCTGCCCGAAATAAAAGAGGGGGAAAGAAAAAACATACCTTCCTTTACATCTTTAGTGTCTGAATCAAAAAACGAGAAGGAGAACCCGCTGGTCTGCTCTGTGCCATTTGTCAGGGTTGCAGAATTACTGATTTCCCCAGTTTTTTCTCTACCACAATCCTCATTCCAGGGCATGTCCTCTTCCTTTTCATCTGTGTTCTTCAAGCTTTGGAATATTTCTTTCAGATCTGTAGTGATGTTATAATACATGTCTTGGGATACCTCAGGCAGTTTCTCAGCTTCTTCCCTTTTCTTCTTCCGTTTGGCTTTACTGAAATGACATATACTGACATGCATATAACAAAGACAAGCTCTGGAAATTTTCTAAACATCAAGAAAGGTAAACTCTTTAAATAATCCTAACTTTATCCTTGATTCTTTAACAGAAAGGATTTTTTTTTAACACAAATTATCTCTAACAGATGCAAATCCTGAACATGAGTATTTTCTTCTCATTCTTTACACTGCAGGAATTGAACTATCATTAACTTTCATGAATGTTTTCTCATCTGAAAAATGAACACGGTAAGCCAGATGACTTCTAAAATTATTTTAAGTTTTATAATTCTGCAATTTGGAAAAGGATTGAATAAAATTCTTTTAGAAGTGGATTACAATGTACTGCATCTTTTATTATCCCTTGTGTTATGCCCATATCATGAGCCCCCCCAGAGATCACCAGAAGTCTGAGTTCGTATGCAAAAGCAAAGGGCCTTTATTGCAAGCTCATGCTTGGGCTCTCTGTCCGTTCTGACACAGTGGTTGGATCAGGGAGGGCACTGAGCTCAGTTATGGCCTTTATTGCAAGCTCGTGCTTGGGCTCTCTGTCCGTTCTGACACAGTGGTTGGATCAGGGAGGGCACTGAGGTCAGTCATGGCAGGGTTCTTAAGGAGTAAAGGGTAGTGAGTAGGGGAATACCGGATTCGGATGGGGGTTGAACTCCTGATTGGGCAGGAGTGAGGTAACAGAAGTCTTGTCAAACAGGGATTGGTGCTGGTGTTGCTACAAGGAAATTGGCAACTTATATACATATGATGTAAGCTATCTTTTGTCTTGGAGCATCTAGTTCTTGTTTGTCTCAATTTTGATTGGTCTCCTGCAGGGTACAGTTTGTGGCTTTTCCTGGTTATTGTAATGGTGAGGCCTGGTCCCAGTTTTGTTAGTCTGCAGCCTGTCATGCCTATACTAATGTTAAGTTAGGCCTCTTCACTTGCAGATTTTTTTTAGATTGTCATAATTCCTGTATTTAGAAATGAATTTTAATTTGATCTTAGACACAACATGTTTACAATATTTGGGTTTTAGCTAATAGATTAAAATGTTTACCAATTAAGAATCTATTCCATATAGTACGTATAAGAAAAAGCAGTCTGGATGGTGGTGGCGTACACCTTTAATCTCAGTACACAGTACGCAGAGGCAGAAGAATCTCTGTGAGTTTGAGGCCAGTCTGGTCTACAAAGTGAGTTCCAGGACAGCACAGCTGTTTCACAGAGAAACGCCCCCCCCCCCAAAAAAAAAAACAAAGAAAAAAAGAAAGAAAAATCAAAAGTTCTTAATGTACTATTTAAAATGGAAGTGAACAGGATTGCTCTATTTAACTTTTTTTTTAACTTTATTGAAAACAGTTTTTCATAAATATATTTTGATCACATTATTCCTTCCCCAATTCCTCTCCACCTCCCTACCCACCCAACTTTATGTTCTTTTTCTCTCGTTAAACAAAACAAAAACAAACAAAAAAGAAGAAACACACACAACAACAACAAAAAACCCCACAAAAATGGAAATCAAAAAACCGAAATCTAAAAAAATACTTTTGAGTTTGTTTTATGTTGGCCAACTACTCCTGGGCATTGGGCCTACCCTGAAGTGTGGTTAGAATACCCAGTGAGACTGCACTGGAGAAAACTGATTTTTCTTTGTGAGCAGGTATCAACTGCAGATAGCTTAGTTAGGGGTGGGAGTTCATGTGACTTGTCCCTTTCAGTGCTGGGACACCATCTGGCTTGAACCTATGCAGGCCTCGTGAGTGTTGCCACAGTCTCCTATGAGTTCACATGTATATCAGTCCTATTGTATCTAGAAGATACTGCTACTTCGGAGTCATCTATCACCTCTGGCTCTTAACAGTCTTCTGACTCCACATAGATGCCTGAGCCTCAAGAGGGCTATTTAATTATGGTGCAGACCATCGCAGGCAAACTGTTCTTACTTCATAAGTCAGCCAACTAGATTTCATACAGTTAAACCTCCTATGAAAACTGAACTCTACAAATAATAGTGTCATATAGACAGCTCTAAGCCACTGTCACTGAACTACCATATGGTAACTTAAATTGGTCCTTGATACTTTAAAGAGTTGGAAGTGAATTTCCCTTGTAAATTCCTGGAGCATAGACTCAATCTAGTTATCTCTTGTAGTAAAGAGAACATAGGGAATGTTGTAACATGTGATTTTTGAGACTGGGGTCATGGCAAAAGCCAGAAGGATCTTGAATAAGCTGTTAATTGAAACTACATGGCCTTTGAGAGGTTGTAAGGGTTGGTAAAGTCAGGGAAACTGTATTGGGATTTAGAGGAGGAATTCTAGAAACAATGGTATGTGTGGTAATGTAGAAAATAGAGCATATACCTAAATGGTATGGAAATCTAGCTAAAGAGATGTCCAGGTAACCACTGAAGTTATTTTCTGGTTTCTTCTTGTTACTTACAGTAAAGTGTTAAGAGGAAAGAGTAAAAATAAAAGGGAGAGGGTTTTTTTTTTTTTGTTTTTTTTTTTTTACAGGAACCAGTCATGGGTTTGAAGATTCTTTGTTTTTGGTTTTTGGAGACAGGGTTTCTCAGTGTAGCTTTGATGAGTTTGAAGATTCTTAATCTTCAGAGGCAAATGACATGAAATTTAAAAAAAGGTTCCTAACAAACATCAAATCTGTGAAAACATTACCTGCAGCATGAGTTGGCAAACTTCTGTAGTCCAACAGTCAAATCTAGACCACTGCTTACTTATCCCTTAATTGCATGGTAAGAACCTTTTTTTCTTTTTTAGAGATTTATTTATTTTTACGTATATGAGTATTTTTCCTGCATTGTATGTATGTGTACCACATGTGTGCCTGGTGCCCCCAAGAATGGCTTTTATAGTTTGGAATACTTGATGAAAAAATATTTCACATTATGCAAAATTATATATGGGAGCTGGCTCATCAGTTAAGAGCATTGGGTCCAATTCCCACTGCCCACATGACAGCTCATAACTGTCTGTAACTCCAGTCTGTATGTAACTTCAGTTCCAGGGATCTGACACCCTCTTCTGGCCTCACAGGCACCAGGCATTCACATGGTGCATAGATAAACATGCAGGCAGGACACCCATACACATACAAAATTACAAATGACACAAATTTCAATGTCCACATGCTTTTTTACTATCAAAGTAAAGAGAAAGCTTTTTGTTTTGTTTTGAATTGTGGTTTTCAAAACAGGGCTTTTCCTGTGTAGACCTGGTTGTCCTGGAACTCACACTGTAGACCAGGCTGGTCTCAAACCCACAGAGATCTGCATGCCTATGCTTCCCAAGTGCTGGGATTAAGGGTGTGCACCACCAGGCATGGCAAGAAAGTATTTATAAAAGAACCTATCTGACCTGCAGAGCCTAATTTAGTCACAATTATCCCCTTTATAGAAATCTACAGACTTCACTTTAAAAATAAAATGAAATTCTTTGATAACCTAACCCTAAACGGAACTAAGGGATTTTAATTGTTCAAGCAAAGGGCTTTTATGCATCTTTTTAAAGTTATTAACTCAGCAGCTTCATCAGAATTTGAAGGGAAAACAGACCCAGATTTACCTTTCTTTTTCTTTATCTTCTTGTTTTCTTTCATAAATGGCATGGTCATGCTTTGTTGGGTCATAATGTACGATGTCCCTATGTAAAAAGAATAAAGGTTGGAAGAGATAAAATGAAACATTAATGGCAATTCACAATTTGTCACTATAAAGACTCTAATTTAGGGGCTGTGAGGGTTAGTTTCAGTTTTTAGCTTGATACAGTATAGACTCATTCACCTTCAAAGACAGTCTCAATGAGGACTGTCTAAACTAGGTTGAGAGGTGGGCATGTTAGTGGAGGATTATTTTGATTATATCAATGGGGTGGGAAGATTCACTCATGTGGATAGCACCACTCCCCAGGCAGGGGATATTGAAATATATGAGTGGAGAAAGTCAGCTGACTTCAAGCATATATGCATTCATTGCTCTCTACTTGATTATGGGTGTGAGTCAACCAGCTCCTTCAAACCTCTGCTGCTCAGACTTTTCCACTATGATGGACTGCAGTATCAAAGTGAGTTGAAATAATCCCTTTTCTCTTAAACAGTTGTCAGGGTATTTTGGAGGCAAAATGAAGCTAAATTATGTTTATCAAAGACGAATTATGATCTTGTTATAAACATTTTAAACTTGAGTTTTCCTGGATCCTTTTTAACCTTAACAATTACATCCAGGAGTGGTGGCACTCGCCTTTTATCCCAGCACACAGGAGGTAGGAGCAGGTGAATCTCTGTGAATTCCAGGCTAGCCAGGAATACATAGAGACTCTGTCTCAAAACAACAACAAAGCCAAACACCAAAAAATATTTATGCCTCACAGGGTAAAGGCACTTACTACTATGATTCAGACTCAAAATTTGAGCCTCAGGATCCACATGGTGGAAGGGAAAAGGGACACAAAGCTACCCTCTGATCTACCTACAAACACACACACACACACAGTGTATGTTTAAAAAAAATTATCTTAAAGCTAGATGTTGTGGGTACAGACTTGTAATCCCAGCACTCATGCAGTGAAGGCAAGACTACTGTCACATACTTGAGACAAGCCTGGGTGGCACAGGGAGGTCTTGTTTCAACAACCAAATATAAGAAAAAAATGTTTTAACAGATAGACACATATAGATAAAATGATACACAATCTATAACTTGCACAAAGTATTTCAGTATGTAAGACAAGTTTAAATGAGGCATAGAAAACTAGTCACATGGTGACAACCAATTAAGGCTGGATCCATGATACGTAGGAGTTCCATTACACTAATCTCTTTAAAGTATAGATTTGAAAATTTCCATAATAGTTATATTTATACAGCTTAAATATTTCATAGTTAATACGTAAGGTCACTTTCAATTAGTTAATCAGTAGAAGCAATGCTGCTATGACATCATGCATGTTATGTAGAAGCTATTTAAAAAATTAGTTTCTTTTCAAGACAGGGTTTCTCTGTTTAGCCCTGGCTGTCCTGGAACTTGCTCTGTAGACCAGGCTGACCACAAACTCGGAGAGCAGCCTGCCTGAATTAAAGACCACGCCAGGCCTTAAACTTAGTTTCTTAAAGTGAATCACTGATTCAAAGGAAAGGAATTTTCTGAAAGTCTGACATATGTTGACAACTGCTTTCCCCAGTTATTTATAAAGGACTCAGATGGGCTGAGGGTATAAATCAGCGAAAAAGCAATTGACTGGCAAATGCAAGACCCTAGATTAGACCATTAGCATCACAAGAAAAAAAAACAAAACAAAAAATGAGTCTTAAATTAAGTTCACTAGGCATTTATGACAAAGGCAAATATCATGAAAGGGACAGAACGTAAGACATACTTAAATTTCTTAGCAGCTACTGATCCTTTGCTTGTAGGGTTGCTCAAATTGATGTTCAAAACACTTTGCACTACATTCAGTGTTTTCTTTTTTTCTGCAGCTAGCTCATCTTCATTGGTTTGATTTTCATTTAACTCTGAGGAAAGAGAATAAGCAGTAATTTCTTGACACCCATTGCTACAGAAATCCCAATCATCACATATGCAAATATGCAAATACATGTAAAGTATACCAAGTCACATGGTTAGCCTCAGATTTGTTAATCTCTCTCCAAGACTTGCCACAAAAACTTAGAAATCACATGACTAGCAAACAAACTATCCCACTTCTATTAAAAAACAAGGAAATAAAAATCTAGATTTAATGTCTTTGGTGGCAGGACTAAAATTTTAAAGACTAAAAAGCATAACACAAAACACACACACACACACACACACAAAAAACTGGAGGAAGCCCAGTGGTGATGGTGCATACCTTTAATCTCAGCACTTGGGAGGCATAGGCAGGATGATCTTTGTGAGTTCAAGGCTAGCCTGGTCTACAGAGCAAGTTCCAGGACAAGCTCCAAAGAGAAACCCTGTTTCAAAAAAACAAAAAACAAAACAAAACAAAAAATGGAGGAAATGAATAAATCCCTTAAAGAAAGCCAAGAAAAAACAAACAGTTGAGGAAAATGAAGAAAACTGTTTAAGACCCGAAAATGGGAAAAGCAGCAATGAATATAACACAAATTGAGGAAATTCTGGAAATGAAAAATCTAGGTAAGGGAATAGGAATTACAGAGCCAAGCTTCACCAACAGAATATAAGAGACAGAAGAGAAAATCTCTGTGACAACTTGCACAGCCTTGGTGCAGTGGGAAGGGGCCTGGACCTGCCTAGGCTCAGTGTGCTGGGCGCTGCTGACTCCCATGGGAGACCTTGATTTGGGATGTGGGGTGGCTTGGGAGAGAGGGCTGGGGGGTTGGATGAGGGAGGAGGTAGGATCTGTGGGGTATGTAGAGTGAGTAGAAAATTTCTTAATAAAAAAAAAAGAATCTCAGGTGTAGAAGATACAATAGAAGAAATAGAAACATTAGTCCAAGAAAATGTTGAATTTAAACAATTAATGACACAAACATCCAGGAAATCTGGAACACTATGAAAAGACCAAACTTAACAATAATAGGAATAGAAGGAGGAGAAGAATCCCAGCTCAAAGGCCCAGAAAATATTTTCAACAAAATCACAGAAGAAAAATTTCCTAACCTAAAGAAAGATATGCCTTTAAAGGTACAAGAAGCATACAGAACACCTAATATATTGGACCTTGTCACATAATAATCAAAATAATAAACATAAAGAACAAAGAAAGAATATTAAAAGCTGCAAGGGAAAAAGAACAAGTAACATATAAGGCAGACCTATCAGAATTACACCCAACTTCTCAATGAAGATTCTTAAAAGCCAGAAGGGCCTGGCCAGATGTCCTGCAGACTCTAAGAGACCACAGATGCCAGCCCAGACCACTATGCCCAGCAAAACTTTCAACACCATATATGGAAAACACAAGATATTCCGTAATAAAATCAAATTTAAACAATATCTATCTACAAATCCAGCCCTATAGATGGTAATAGAAGGGAAAAAAATCCATGAAAACACAGGAAATAATCTCATACTAGCAAAACCAACATATATGCGCACAGGTGCGCACATACACACACACACACCGCCGCCGCCGCCGCCGCCGCCACCACCACCACCACCACCACCACCATCATCAACAACAAAATAACAGGAATTAACAATCATTGGTCATTAGTATCTCTCAATATCAGTGGACTGAATTCCCCAATAAAGAGAGACACACTAACAGAATGGATGCAAAACAGGATCCATCCTGCTGCTGCATGTAGCTTAAGTTTTCCTGCCTGGCCCACGGTCAGGATAAATCTCTTTCACCTGCCAGTCCCACAGCCGCTCAGACCCAACCAAGTAAACACAGAGACTTACATTGCTTACAAACTGTATGGCCGTAGCAGGCTTCTTGCTAACTGTCCTTATATCTTAAATTAATCCATTTCTATAAATCTATACCTTGCCACATGGCTCGTGGCTTACCGGCATCTTTACATGCTGCTTGTCCTGGTGGCGGCTGGCAGGCAGTGACTCCCTCTGCCTTCCTGTTCTTTTTATTCTCTCTGTTAGTCCCGCCTATACTTCCTGCCTAGCCACTGGCCAATCAGTGTTTTATTAGCAACACATTTGCCATACAGAACATCCCACAGCAGCTGCATACAAGAAAAACACCTTGACATCAAAAATAGACATTACCTCAAAGTAAAGGGTTGGAAAAAGATTCCCCAAGCAAATGTACCCAAGAAGCAACCCGGTGCAGCCATTCTACTATCTAACAAAATAGAATAGAAACCAAAAATTAATTAGACGGGGAAGGACCCTTTATACTAATCAAAGGAAAATCCATCAAAATAAAGCTTCAATTGTGAACATCTATGCCCCAAACGAAAGGGCATCCACATTTGTAAAAGAAACATTACTAAAGCTTAAATCACACATTGATCCTACACACTGATAGTGGGAGACTTCAATATCCCACTCTCACCAGTGAACAGGTCATACAGCCAAAAACTAAACAGAAATACTGGAGCTAACAGATGCTATAAACCAAATGGACCTAACAGATATTTACAGAAAATTTCACCCAAACACAGACAAATACACTTTCTTCTCAGCACCTCATGGAACAATCTCCAAAATTGACCATATACTTGGTCACAAAGCAAGTCTCAACAGATACAAGAAAATTGAAATAATCCCCTGCATCCTATCAGACCACCATGGATTAAAGCTACATTTCAACAATAATAGAAGCAACAGACTCTCTACTGAATGAAAACTGGGTCAAGCCAGAAATAAAGAAACTAAAGACTTTTTAGATTTCAATAGAAATGAATGCACAACATACCCAAATTTATGGGACACAATGAAAGCAATGCTAAGAGGAAAGTTCATAGAACTAAGTGCCTACATAAAAAAATGGGAGAGATATCATACCAGCAACTCAACAGCATACCTGAAAGCTCTAGGACAAAAAGAAGCAGAGACACCCAAGAGGAGTAGAAGGCAGGAAATAATCAAACTGAAGGCTGAAATCAATAAATCAGAAACAATGAAAACAAGAATCAATGACACCAAAAATTAGTTCTTTGGTTCTTTGAGAAAATCAACAAGATAGACAAACCACATATCCAAACTAACTAAAAGATAGACAGAGAATATCCAAATTAACAAAATCAGAAACGAAAAGGGGACATAACAACAAACACCAAGGAAATCCAAAGAATCATTAGGTCATATTTTAAAAACCTGTACTCCACAAAATGGAAAATCCAAAAGAAATGGATCATTTTCTCGATAGATACCACTTAACAAAGTTAAAGTTCAGATAAACGATTTAAATAGACCTATAACCTCTAAGTCATTAAAAGTCTCTCCAGGGCCAGACAGTTTTAGCACAGAATTCTACTAGACTTTTAAAGAAGAGCAAATACCAATACTCCTCAAATTATTCCACAAAACAGAAACAGAAGGAACACTGCATAATTCATTTTATGAGGCCACAGTTACCCTGGTACCCAAACAACATAAAGACTCAACAAAGAGAGAATTACAAACCAATTTCCCACATAAACATAGACACAAAAAACACTCAATAAAATACTTGCAAACTAAATCAAAGAACATATCAAAAAGATTATCCACCATGACCAAGTAGGCTCCATCCCAAAGATGCAAGGATGGTTCAACATACGAAAATCAGTCAATGAACCGAAAGAAAAAACCCACAATATCATCTAATTAGATGCTGACAAAGTCTTTGGCAAAATTCAACACTCCTTCATGATAAAAGTCTTAGAGAGATTAGCGATACAAGGGACACACCTAAACATAATGAAGGCGACTTATAGCAAGCAGATAACCAACATCAAATTAAATGGAAAGAAACTCAAAGCAATTCCACTAAAATCAGGAACAAGGCAAGGCTGTCCTCTATCTATCCAATATACTACTTGAAGTTCTAGCTAGAGCAATAAAACAAATGAAGGAGATCAAGATGATGCAAATTAGAAAGGAAGAAGTCAATGTATTGTTATTTGCAGACGATATGATAGTATACATAAGTGACCCCAAAAATTCTACTAGGGATCCTACAGCTGATAAACACTTTCAGCAAAGTGGCTGGATATCAGATTAACTCAAAAATCAGTAGCCCTCTAATATACAAATGACAAATGGACTGAGAAAGAAATCAGAGAAATAACACCCTTCACAGTAGCCACAAATAATATAAAATATCTTAGAGTCTCTAACCAAGCAAGTGAAAGACTCGTATGATGAAAACTTCAAAGATGTGCAGAAGATCTCAGAAAAGGGAAAGATGCCTCCATGATCATGGATTGGCAGGATTGACATAGTAAAAATGGCCATTCTACCAAAAGCAATCTACAGATTCAATGCACTTTATATCAAAATTCCAACACAATTCTTTACAGATCTTAAGAGGACAACATTCAACTTCATATAGAAAAAAAAAAAAAAACAAAAAACCCAGGATAGCCAAAATGATCCTGAACAATAATAAACTTCTGGAGGTATCACCATCCCTGATTTTAAACAGTACTACAGACCTATAGCAATAAAAACCACACGGTATTGATAAAAACAAACACATTAATCAATGGAAATGAATTGAAGACCCAGGCATAAATCCACACACTTATGGACACCTGAGTTTTGCTAAAGAAGCCAGAAATACACAATGGAAAAAAGAAAGCATCTTCAACAAATGGTGCTGGTCTAACTGGATGTCTGCCTGTAGGAAGAATGCAAATAGATCCATATTTATCACCCTGGATAAAACTCCAGTCCAAGTGAAACAAAGACCTCAACATAAAACCAGATACACTGAACTTGATAGAAGAGAAAGTGGAGAATAGCCTTGAATGCATTTGCTCAGGAGATAACTTCCTGAACAGAACACCAATAGCTCAGACACCAAGATTAATAAATGGGACCTCATGAAACTAAAAAGTCTCTGTAAGGCAAAGGACACCATCAACAGGAGAAAATGGCAATCTACAGAATGGGAAAAGATTTTTACCAACTCCACAACTGATAGAGGGCTAATATCCAAAATATGTAAAGAACACAAGGAACTAGACATCAACAAACCAAATAAGCCAATTAAAAAAATGGGGTACAGATCTAAACAGAGAATTCTCAACAGAAGACTCTTAAATGGTTGAAAAACACCTAAAGAAATGTCCAACATTCTTAGCCATCAGGGAAATGCAAACCAAAACTAATTTGAGATTCTATTTTACACCTGTCAGCATGGCTAAGATCAAAAACACAAGTGACAGTTCATGCTGGTGAGGATGTGGAGCAAGGGGAACACTCCTCCATTGCTGGTGGGAGCGCAAACTTGTACAGCTACTATGGAACTTAATATGGCACTTCCTCAGAAAGTTGGGAATCAATCTACCTTAAGATCCAGCTATACTACTCTTAGGCATATACCCAAAGGATGCTCCATGCTCCATAAGGACACTTGCTCAACCATGTTCATTTCAGCTTTATTCATAATAGCCAGAAACTGAAAACTGGATGTCCCTCAACTGAAGACTGAAAAAAGAAAAGTGGTGGTACATTTACAAAATGGAATATTACTCAGATGTCAAAAAAAATAAAAAAATAAAAAAAACTGACATCAAGAAATCCACAGGCAAATGGATGGAATTAGAAAAAAAATCATCCAGAATGAGGTAACACAGAACCAGAAAGACAAATACAGCATATACTCATTTATAATATTAGCTGTTACCTCAATGATAACAATGCTACAATCCAGAGATGCAGAAAGGCTAAGTAACAAGGAAGGTTCAAGGTGGCCAAGTGAGGGTACATCTTGTAGATTAATTCTGGACTCACTACTGTGAAAAATCTCATAGGAAGTAGAATTAGGATGCTTCTAATGACATCATTACTCTTATGGACACCCAAATAAGAATGAATGAAAGTGAAAGGACTTAAAAAAAAAAAGCACTGGGGTGGCAAGATGGCTTAGAGGGCGAAGGTGCTTGCCTCCAAGCCTAATAACTTGAGTGTGGGCCTCAAAACACACATGGTAGAAGGACAGAACAAACTCCATTAAGTTATCCCTCTGAAATCCACATGTGCAATGTGATCTCTCTCTCTCTCTCTCTCTCATACACACAGAAAGAAAGAGAGAGGGAGGGAGGGAGGGAGAAGGGAGAGAGGAAGGAAGGAAGGAAGGAAGGAAGGAAGGAAGGAAGGAAGGAAGGAAGGAAGGAAGGAAGGAAAGTAGGTAGACAGACAGACAAAAAAACATAAGCATCTAGCTGGGAGTGGTGTTGCACTGCTGTAATCTAAGCAGGAGTCTGAGGGAGGAGGATCACACATGTCAAAGGAACAAAAGACAAATGAACCTGCACCCAACCAACCTCAAAACAAGCACCCAGCATGTACACCAGAGGAAGACAAAGACTCTTCCTATTAAATCTAAGTTAGTCATCTTCTGTGGTCTCTAATTTAGTATAATTGTTATATTAAAAAATATATAAGAGAACTTAAGAATTATTAAGTATACATCTGACCACAAACTCAATTCAATTCATTTTAGAGTACAGTTTCTTCCAGTGTTAAGTGAAGGAGAAATACCAGGTGAATTCTTACATCCCTAGCTTTGATAATGAAATAGTTACCTTTCTGTTCCTCTTCACTGTCACTCTCTAAAAATCTAGAGTCCATTCGGAATCGTTCATCACTTCCAAAATGAGACTGCAAATCCATGAGCTACGTGGGAAAAAACACTGTCATGACAAGCACATTTTGAAAGAGTCTCTAAGTGTACCTCCTCACACTCTGAATTCTCTTGCCATCTACACAACTGCACTAGCAACCAGTAAGAGGTGAGAGAGGATTCACTCCACAAAAATTACCTCACACTGGAACTGCACTCTTTCCTTAACTAGATTTAAGGACTACCTTCAAAACTTAGACATGCTACAACTGGTTCTATTTTCAGTCTTCACTCACCTTCTGGCCAGCTCTGCCCTCAAATTGAGGCTTAATGTTGAACCTGGTGCTGTCCTCCTTGGAATCTGATTCTTCATCATCACTGCTGTCAAATAACTTCCCAGATGCTTTACCCACAGATTCCTGTTATACAGATAAAAGAAGAAATGTTTATTAACTGAAATAATCAGCATTTTCCTCATAATGTGGTTTTACCCTACATTTAAAACCCAACAACCCACCAGGTGGTGGTGGTGTACCGTTTTAATCCCAGCACTTGGGAAGCAGAAGCAGGGGGATCTCTGTGAGTTGAGACCAACCTGGTCTGCAGAGAGAGTTCCAGGACAGTCAAGGCTACACAAAGAAACTCCGTCTCGAAAAAAAACAAAACAAAACAAAACAAAAAAACCCAACAACTCAGATGCATCTACAGAAACAAGTGTGTGGTACTGACTCAGAAATAGTTAACTGGACTGCTGGATCATTAATCCACACACTCCCTGTTGCGACTTGGATTTGAGGAATAATTACCACATGCAAAAACACTCCCTACAGACTAGCATGAATACTGATGAGACTTTGCATAAGGTAGTAAACAGTTTCACAGGTGAGAAAAATCTCCAAGACCCCTGACATCTCAGGGTACGGTGGCTTGGGCAACTCCGGATCTCACTGCAGTCCCTACGATTTTATGAAGAAGTAATAGCTGTGTGGAGCTCTTGTTAGACAACAGACTTTACAGCTGGTGTGTTGGTATACATTGTAGTAGATGCAGAACTTTTCAAAGCTTAATGGCAGCCTAGGATACCCAATATTCCTACCACAAAAAGAAAAACAGGGCAGGGAATCTGCAAAGTAGATTAATATTTGGAAGGCTTACCTTCACCAGCTCTTTCTCTACACAGTTTTGCTCAGGAGTGGATGTCCCTTCCGTTTCACTTTCATTATCAGAAGTAAAGACAATGTGTGTTTTTTTGTTCTCTGGATGACCATCCTAGTGAAACACAAGCAGCATCACATTTCAAGACAGCCAACTGTATACTCATATCCACTCTTCTCCCATCATTTATCCTTCTTTTCCTTATTCCAGGAATACCACTACCATCTGCTATTTTTCCTAGACAGAAAACTCAGGCCTCCTTTCTTTCTATACTCAGTAACCACCAAACTCTATTAATTTGACCTCGGTATCTTTAAGAACCATCATTGCTATGGCTGTGGCACTTGACCTCTAAAAGGTTCTCCTTGCTTCCAGATCTGACTCCATTATATTTATTGTTTATGCCATGGCCTGAAGAATCTCTAAAACAGAGGCTGAAAATTTTTATCTGTAAAGGTTCAGACTAAATATCTCAGACACTCCTGGCAGGTCACAGATAGTTTTTGTTGTGTGTTAAAAAACTATTTCTGTTGAAGGACCAAGAAGGCTGAGTTTGATGAAGCAAGACTTTGCTGATACATTCCTCCTAGACAAAGGGGTGGTGAGAGCAGCACTTATTGGAGAAACCCACAGGGCAGACTGTACTATCTAACATTTAAAAAACAAAAACAAAAAACAAAAAAACCTATTTCTGCTGGATGCTCTGTGTATTGTAAAATGCCAAC
>CABHPQ010156567.1:0-17500 GCA_902168405.1 Peromyscus aztecus | reverse complement strand
CCTGAGCTCAGCCCAGCCAATCAGTGAACTCTAGGGCCAGTCAGAGGTCTTGTATCAAAAAATAAAGTACAGGCCGGGCGTTGGTGACGCACGCCTTTAATCCCAGCACTCGGGAGGCAGAGCCAGGCGGATCTCTGTGAGTTCGAGGCCAGCCTGGGCTACCAAGTGAGCTCCAGGAAAGGCGCAAAACTACACAGAGAAACCCTGTCTCGAAAAACCAAAAAAAAAAAATAAAAAATAAAAAAAAATAAAGTACAGAATAGAGGAAGACACTCAATGTCAACGTCAATCTCTGGCCTCCACACACATTTATACCAACACACCTCATACCAACATTTATACCAGCACACACACACACACACACACACACACACACACACACACACACACACGAACAGTCCAATAGCATTTTAAGTAAGTCCTGATTTTTATGTTGAAGCACATCCATAGCTGTCCTTGGCCATCTATAGCCTAGACCTCAGGCTGACTGAAAAAGAAGTAAGGTAAGGAGAGACAAGGCGCAATGCCACATTGTTTTATGTGTCCAGGCTGAAAAAGAGCTGCAGGCTCCAAGCTGCTGCTTTCTGTCCCCCAAGAACACTTATTCTCGGAATCCTGGGCTGCCATGGATGAACTCTGAAGTCAACACACCAACAGTCTTTTTGGAAGGCCAGTGCCAGCCATGCCCCAGAGTACATCCTGGAGTAGAGAGAAGGGCTCTGGTGAGTGAGAGTGAGACACGAGAGAGAAAGAGAAAGAAGAGAAGAGAAGAGAAGAGAAGAGAAGAGAAGAGAAGAGAAGAGAAGAGAAGAGAAGAGAAGAGAAGAGAAGAGAAGAGAAGAGAAGAGAGAGAGAGAGAGGAAGAGAGAGAGAGAGAGAGAGCGCGAGAGCGAGAGTGCGCATGTAATCATCATATGTAGGCAGGTACATGTGTTCATGTGAGGACTACGAGACAACTTTGGCTGTTGTTACTTAGGTTTCACCCACCTTATTTTGAGACAGGGACTGGAGCTCTCCAATTGGGCGACTCTGGCTGGTCCACGAGCCCCAGTGATCTGCCTCATTTTACCTCCTTGTTTCTGGGATTACAATCACACACTGCCATCTAGCTTGGTTACACACACACACACAAATATATACATATATATTTTATATACACATATACATATTTTATATACACACAAATATATACACATATATTTTATACACACATATACATATTTTATACACACATACACACACATATATATATTATACACACATACACAAAATGTGGGTTCTGGGAATTGAACTCAAGTCCAGACGCCATCATATCTCCCCAGCCCCCGAGTTTCACAAGGCTTTCCTACACAGCCACAGGTATTCACAGATCTTCAGGTCAGGATCCTTCAACCTGTAACATTAAAGTGGAAACAAGGACAGCACACTTGAAAAGGAAGACCTAGAGAAACACAGCTCAGAGCAACAAGGGACGGCTCCGGTTCTGGCCAGTTAGCTGACAGACGGCTAGCTGCATTAACCACTGCATTTGACCTGCAATTTCATGATGCCAGGCATCTAATGGGAGGTAGGAGGAGGGAATCACCAATGCTTCACTCTGCAGAAGCAAAACAAGAAAAATGGGTTTTAAATGAGAAAGAATCTCTAGCATATGTTAAAATTCTAGAGGTAGCCACTGGGGGAATGCCCTCCCAGATCTCCCAGAACACAAAGCGGAAGCACGGCCAGGGAGAGGGGATCGCAAGCCACAGAGTGAACTTGGCCAGCTTCCCTCCTGGTCCACGTGCTGGCATGCAGCCAGTTATTGTCTCAAAGCCTCAGAGCACTTGTGGGAAAAATAGCAAATCAACCTTCTGTATCACAGACCGTAATAGGAAGCAACCCAGCACTTAGCTTCCTGTGAAGCAACAAGGAACAAAACTCATCGAAGCTGCAAAGACGTGAGAACCTCGAATTTTCTGTGAGCAGAGGGAGGTAAGGTTGGCAGACACTCAGCAGTGTCCCAACCACAAGGAAGAAGAGCTTGAAAGCACAGATCCAGTTTACCCAGCCCACGCTGGGGTCACAATTCTGTAGGTCCTGGTCACTTAGAAACAGTCGATCTACACAGTGGGCTCACCTCTAGCACATTCCTCTTGTCCTTAACGACTCTGTAGCACCATGTAGGTGTCACGTTGGTTTAAAGAGCTCCGTAGGACTACCTAGTTCCTCGAGGGGAGGCTTCATTCCACCTCCACTCCAGAGACCAGCCTGCATGAGGTACAGCAGCCACCTACGATTTAGTCAGTAACTGTTGGGTGCCTTCAGCTTTGCAGAGCAGGCGCAGTTTCGGGGGGTGTAACGGGCCCCCAGACCTTAGCACAACTGACACCATGATGGAAGTACCATTCAGGCCTCGGAACCCAGCACACAGGCAGCAAGAGCTGCCAACAGGAGAACAAAGACCTGATCCATCCAAGTCCGCAGTTCTGGGAAGCGCCTCACTGTGCCAGCCTCGCTTTCTGGCTCCTATAGTTCCGCTTCTGGATTACTGCTCTTGTTAACTGAGCTGTGCCTACCCCAGATGTGGTTTTTGTGCTTAACAGCTCACCCTGAGAAAGGCTTGAGACTGCACTCGGGTCCCAAACACTCCTTGTAGTCACAGGCCAGCTAACAAAGGCTTTCAATTGCCTTGAACCCATGTCCAAGCATTCTTCTCTGGTGGATACCTTACAACACGGTACAGACATGGCAATAAGACACAGGGGGATTTTTCCAGTTGAGGGGGCTGAGGATGCTTAGTTCTGTGGCAACCTGGCAAAGCCATGGTGCCCAGATAAGAAGTCACTGTCTTTTTTCTTTGACTGTTAAGATAAGATACCCTGACACTGGCAAATTAAGGGAGAAAGGGTTGATTCTGGCTCGTACTTCAAGGTGCAGTCCTACATGGTGGGGAAGTCGAGGCTGCAGGGGCTTGAAGCTTGCATTGAATCCAGTCAGGAGGCAGAAAGGAAGGTATGCATGCTACTCAACTCCTTTCTCCATCCTCTACAGCCCAGGATCCCAGCTAGGGAATGGTGCCACCCACAGTACACAGGACTTCCCACTTCCATTAACACAGTCAAGAAAATCTCTCAGGGTATTCCCAGAGACTCACATCCCAGGTGATTCTAGACCCTGTCAAGGTGACAATTAACAACATAGTCACCAGTGTTCTGGATGTTTCTGTGAGGATGTGTGTTGGATGAGGTTAAGATTTAAATTGTTAGATAAAAAAAGCAGATGGCTCTTCGTGGGTCTCATCAATCCACTCAAGGCAGAAATGGAAGAAGACTGATCACCTCCAAGCAATGTATGGGATTTGCCAGCACATACCTCCAAGCCTCTTCCCTAGGCCTCCAGTCTCCAGCTCAACTGTGGGTTTTGTTCTCAACTGTTGTGGGAGATTTGTGTGTGTTGTTGCTCCAAGACCATCAATGGAGTTGGACTTTGGTTTGGAGGGCAGAGTCCACGTTCAGCTGGCTGAAGCGGACCACAGATTTTTTTCTGGAGGACTCAGAGGGAGATAGAGGGACACAGTGAGGAATAAAGAGGGCCTTAAGAAGATATAAGGGCCTTTTCAATCTGGGAAGGTGGAGAGGAGAGTCAGGTGATCATTTCTCCATCACTCCATGGATTTTGATGAATGAACCCCAAGTTCACTCCCTAATATCTGACTCCCAAGCTTTATTTTTTAATAAAACAATAAAAGAAACCACAATACTCAACAGCTTCCATAACCATGGAAACCAATTCCTCAAACCAAATCACACACACACACACACACACACACACACACATCCTTCAGTTGTAATATTCTGAGAAACTCCAAAAAAACACTCTAACAAGCATCATACCTTTACCTCCTTTAGGATCCCACCAGTTTAGGATCTAGGTTCTGTGGTGGTTTGAATGAGAATGGCCCCCATAGACTCATACATTTGAATAGCCTCGGTCTTAACTCGGTGGGATTGTTTGGGAAGGATTGGGGGTGTGGCCATGTTGGAGGTGTGTCACCTGGATTGAGCTTTAGGTTTCAAAAAGCTCACACCCTCCCCAGTTACTGCTTTTTGCTTCGTGTTTGTGGATCAAGATATAAGCTCTCAGCTACTACTCCAGCATCGTGCCTGCCTGCCTGTCTGCCTGCTGCCATAAACCCTGCCATGATGTTCATGGACTTACCCTCCAAAACTGTCCATTGGGCTTACCCCTAATAAACTCTTCCTTCTATAAGGCACCTTGGGTGTGGTCTTATCACAACAGGAAAGTAGTCAAAAGGCTCTTATGCTCTGTGCCCTGTTAGGAGCAATCATCTCTGCCAAGCATTTCCCCACACCTCCCACTTGTGCCCCAAAATACACAGCTCAGGACTGGAGAGATGGCTCAGCAATTACGAGTGCTTTCTGCTCTTGCAGAAGAACTGATTCAGTTTCCAGCATCCATATTGGATGGCTCACAACTGCCTCTTAACTCCAAAGGGGATTCAACACCTCTGGCCTCCACAGGTGCTGCACATACACACACACACACACACACACACACACACACACACACACACACAATTTTAAAATGAAATAAATCTGTAAAACACACACAGTTCCCATAAGTCCAACCCAGTGGCCTATCTCAGAAAAGGTCCCTCTGGAGATCAGCTCAAGTCCAGTGGCCCAGCTAGAGATACAGCCAAGACAGCTGATCTGCTCAGCTGGGGGCAGGCTGGTGGAGACCCTGGAACAAAACCTGATGAGCCAGCCCTCATTCACTCCTTTGCCTCCTTATCCTTTTTCAGTCACCAGTGAGGAGGGTGGATACACGGAGACCTCAGACAGGATGGCAGCGCTCCCAACAGGCTTCTCAAGATAATCCACGGCAGGTCCCTGACAAACTGGACAACCAGTCAGGACCCATGGAGGTTAGACTCTTGGAGGATGGACAGACACACTTGAGAGGAAGTGTGAAATGGGCAAAGAGGAAGACAATAGCGGTTACTTGTCTTGTGGTAGAATGCCTGAGAAAAATCCCCTTATGGATTAATTCTGGCTTGGGGTTTGAGGGCACAGTCCATGACAGCCGGGAAGGTACGGCAGCAGGCACGGGAGGCGTCTGGGCACACTGAGTTCACAGTCAGGAAGCAGCGGGAGACAAATGCTGGAGTTCAGCTCGCTTTCTCAAATTGTATTCCATGGGACCCCAGCCCATGGGATTGTGCTCCCAACAGTGAAGGTGGGTCCTCCCACCTCTGGTAACCTAATTTAGACATCCTTCACAGACATGCCAGGGCTACATCCCCTGGTTGATTCTCGATCCTGTCAAGTTGGCAATCAATACTAACCATCTCCAGAGCTCTGCTCCTAGGCAGCTCCTCCCCAACTCTGCCCTTCCTGCCTGGCCTCTCAGGAGCTGCCAGAGGAGCCAGAGGAGTCTCCCATCCTAAGACAGCAACTGACTCAGCGGGACTCTCTTCACCCTGCCCTAAGCCAGCCACCTCGCTCTCCTCCATCAAGGTGAAAAATTGCCGGACCCTTTCCTGAACCTGGCAAAGACCTGATGATGTAACTTGCCCAAAGGTTAGAACTGGGGGTACCCCCATTCCTATCGCCCACCATGCTCAGGTGGCCTGCTCAAGTGAGGGAATCCATCAGGTCCTCATAGGAAGATGACAGGCACCCAGAGTCACGTGGAACTGAGGGACACAAATCCGGAGTCTCAATCAAACCTCTATAGAGCTGAGACCGCCAAGGTCCTGAGAGCTGCTGCCTCCCCAGGGGCACATCTAGTATGTGGCACCTGGGGTCTGGCTACTGCCTGGGCTGTGGGATCCACTTCCTTGAGCCCTGATCACCCACTTCGCCCTCCCGTGCCCTCCCGTTCGTTTCTCTCTGACCTCATCGACCTGGCAGTCCAACATCAATCCAGATGTTACCGTGAGGTGTCCTGGAGACGGGACTGACGTGACAGAACACCTGACCAGCAATTTAAGGAAGAAGGAAATGTTGGGGCTCACCATCCATCGAGGTAGGAAAGGTACAGGAACAGGGAGCTGCTGGCTCAGTACCCTCAGGTAAGCAGAGCACAGGAACCAGGGTCAGGTTATAAAATCACAGCGCCCTCCGATGCACTTCCTCCAGCGAGGCTCCAGCTCCTAATGGTTCCACAACCTCAAAACAGTACCATCAGCATGGGGCCAAATATTCAAACCCATGAGCCCATAGGGGAGGGAGCACTTTACTTTCAAACTGTAACAGTCCACACACTTTCCCCCGCTCATTTATTTTGTTTTTGTTTGGGGGACAGGGTCTCACTATGTAGCCCAGGCTGGCCTCAAGCTCAGCACCCTCCTGCTTCTGTCTTCTGGATGCTGGGATTACAGGATGTCACCAAGGCCAGGGCAAGGCTACCTCTCCAGGTAACTGTGCCTGAGAGGAACCTCCTGTCTCCTGAACTTTCTGTCTTGTTACCATCTGGTTCTCCTGCCATCCAAGACTGCCTCCCACTTGCCTCCCACCTCAGGGGCTGTGGGGATGGTGGCCTCAGGCTCCCTGTTGCTTATTATCAGGCCTCCCAAACAGCTCTATAGTGGTATTCTATTTGTACTGAAATGTGATTTTATTTGTATGTTAATAAATAAAGTTGCCTAGGGGTCAGAGCTATTAGCAAGCCATAGCGAGAGCCAGGCGTGGTGGCGCACGCCTTTAATCCCAGTACTCGGCAGGCAGAGCTAGGTAGATCTCTGTATGTTCAAGGATACAGCCGGCATTGGAGACACACGCTCCAATGTGTGTCCGGAAGTCTGTACAGACAGGCAGTGACGAGGCAGTCACGTAGTTGGGTTTACGACCAATGAGAAGGCAGAACAGAACTCTATTTAAAGAACGCACAGGAAGTAGCCCCTTTTCAGAGAGGTCTCTTGGCGGAAGAAGCTGGCTGGCGGCAGGTGGTAAGGCTCTTAGCTCTGACCTCTTGGGCTTTTATCATTACATTGACTCTGGTGTTTCTTATTTAATAAGACGATTGGTTACATCTACACAGCTCAATTTAAACAACAGGTGTATTCTCATGAGGGCTACCAGCGCAGGCCACCTAGACACAGAGTGACAGACAAAATGGGTCTTCTTTCACCACTGACCCATCACACCAGAGGAATCACCCCTCCCACACACTCACAGCTGCATCCAAAGCTTGCCAGAGCCGTGGGCTCATCCTGTGGGTAGGACCGCCATCCCTTTTCTCCAGAACCACCCACTGACCTTTAAGATGTGGCTTCCCCTTCCCCGTCCCCTCAGGGGAGTCTCATGACACGTACTGTTTTTCAAGTCTTCTTCCTGTTCCTCTGGCTTTTCCGCAGTCCTGTCAGTTCCCTTGTGGTGTCTACCACATTCCCTCGCTCCCCTAGGAATAGTCTGGTCTGCCTTTTCCTGACTCTCCTCAGTCACACCTTGTGTGGAGACAGCTTCTCATCCCCCGGCCTACACCGAAAGCCCATGTTCTTTGTTTTTTCATTTTTTGGCTTACATTTATTTATTTTATGTGGAGGAGGCATGCCACAGAACACTCGTGAAAGTCGGAGGACAATTTGCAGGAGTCAGTGCTCTTCTTCTACCATGTCAGTTCTGGGGATTGGACTCAGGTCGTCAGGCTTGCTGGCAAGTGCCTGTACCCACCGAGCCATCTCACTGGCCTATAAGGTAGAAATGGCAAATCGCTACCCAAAATACACGCTACAGGGCTGGGGGGTGGAGTTGGTGGAGGGCTTGTCTACCATGCCCAAAGCCCCAGTTCTACCTCTAACACCACATAGACCAAGCATGATGGCACATGACTGTAATCCTAGCACTCAGAAGATGCAGTCAGAAGGTCAAAAGTTCAAGGTCATCCTCAGCTACATTGACACGTTTGAGGCCAGCTTGAGCCTTATGAGGCCCCATCTCAAAAAAACAAATTAAAAAAAAAATTAAAATACATGCTACAGTTCTTTCTCTTCATTTAGTCCCAAAGTGCACAGTTTTAATTCAGAGCATGATTTAAATGAGCCACTCCGCTCTGCTCACAAAGGGAAGATGCACATGCTGTCTTAATTGTGGTTTCCCTGGTGACAGGATGGTCTGAAGTCCTTCTTGTCGGCCCAGATCACTACCTTAAGATGAAGCATCTCATAAAATGTGTTAGCATGACGGTTTACAGCAGCTGCCTCTGCAGCAAAGGCTGCCCATGAATCAGGGTTCTCACCAGACATTTACTGCGGCCACGCCAGCCAGGACCAACTCAAATCATCCTGAAGGAAGAGGACCCTGAGAAAATAGCCATCTGTAAAAATGGCAACTTAATTAAGGGACTGTCCCTGTGAGAGCAAACACGACATGACCACTACACAAAGAAACACTTATGTTCCCAGAACTGGAACCACATAAACACACATCTCCATATATTATTCCCTGTAAAAGGTTTGTCCCATAACATGGTAAATTATACAGCCCCACACAGTTTATCTGCCCAGTCATCAACAGTTCTCTGCCCAAGAGTGTAGATCTGGAAGCCAAATAAAACTTAACAAAGAAAAAAAAGTTCAAGAGTACATACAGGCTGCTCTTCCAGAGGACCCACATGGCAGCTCACAACCATCTCTGACTCCAGTTCTGGAGGATCTGACATCTTCTGGCTTCCTCAGATACCCCTACACACATGGCATGCACTCATACGGACACACAAATTAAAACAGAAATCTGTCTTTTAAAAGGTTGAGAAAGTTGAGTCACAGTAGCTGACAAATGGCTGCTGGAAGCTGATGCTTAATGAAATCCATACAGATGTTTCACACCACCCATTCAGCACGCAGTAGAGTGGCCTTCCTCAATGCTCCAGGATCCCAAACCTCCCCAGTGAACTCCATATATTTCCCTAAGCTTCAAACAACGCAGCTAAGAAACTTATCTGTGGGTGAACCTGCTTGCTTCTTTCCCTGGGGCCACTGGCTTACCTGTTCACATGTGGATGCTAACATGAACAGCTGAATTTACAGCTGAATTTTGTTTTCTCAGAAATCACCCAGCAAATTATAATTTCATCAATATCACACCGAACCTATAGCAACTAAACGTCTATTGAAATTAATATCAGGCATGTTGAAACCTGTTACAATGAACTAGACGATGGCAGCCAAAATATGGGGAATAAAGATTTACATATGTGTTTGTCTACATCTGTAAGTGTAGTCAGAACTGTGTGTGCAAATGGAAGCCAAAAGAGGGCGCCAGATGCCCTCTACTGTACGCCACCTTTTACCTTTGAGGCAGGTTCTCTCCCTGAGTCTGGGATTCACATTTTTCTTGGCCAGGCCATAAGTCAGCAAGCCTCAGGGACCCTCCTGCCTCTGTGCCCTCAGAATTGGAGTTGCAGACATATCTAACTTATTACAGGGGTGCTGAGACCTGAACTCCAGTCTTTGTAATTGTACATCAAATACTCTTAATTGTTCGGCCATCTCTGCACTCTCCCAACCTCAATTAAAAACAAACCAACAAACAAAAAATACAGTGACAGGGCTGGTGAGATGACTCAGTGGTTACGAGAACTAGTTTCTCTTACCGAGGACCTCAGTTCAATTCCCAGTACCCACATGGTGGCTCACAATCACCTGTAACTCCAGTTCCAGGGTTGTCAAGACCTTCTTCTGACTTCCACAAGCACATGGTACATACATACATTATATACATGCAGGCAAAACATACACATAAAATAAATAAATCTTTTAAAACACAATGAATATCATGTTTCCACCATCACATGCTTAGGTAACTAAGGAGTCATATCAACTTTCTGAGATACATTAGATTCTACTTATAAAATACTTACAGAGTCATATGCAGCGGTCCATACCAACATCCCTTTCCCCATCATCACCCATTTGTGTGACTAGATACTCACCAATGTAACCCAGTCAGAGAACCAAGAAATGCTTGATAGCCCTAGGCATCATCACCAGGGTTCTCCTCTCTTAGAGATGATTGGGTTACCTAGGCAACCCCTGGAGGCCTCCACTTTCCATTGTTAGAGAATTCTAACAGCTACAGGGAGGTATCACAGGTAAATCTGACAAACCAGTGTGCCCAGTTACTACACTGTGCCCAAAAGACAACAGAAATAAGACTCAGCCTTCAATATAAAAAAAAAAAAAAAAAACATAAAATTAGATGTGGAGGTACATGTCTGTAATCCTAGCACTAGGAAGAAAGAGGCAGGAGGATTGCTGTGAGCTTCTGGCCAGCCTAGTTGACTTAGGGAGTGCTCGGCAAGCTGTTGGCTATTCAGGCCCGCTCAAGCACAGGGGAGGCATTCCCTAAGGTGGTCCAGATACTCCCCTTGGAAACTTGTAAACTACCCCCAGGTGTGGCAGATAGGAGTGTATTTACTCCAGCTGTTATTATTCATATGTTTCTACGGAAAAACATGTTTTCGTCATGTGTGACTTGTTCTTGTGATTGAACACCTTACACATGTGACTCTTAACCCTCAGAATATAAATTGTCTGATGCTCTGAATAAAGCTGGCTATTGCATGAGACTTCAGTCACCACATTTTTAGGCCGCCGCTCTGCCAGGTTCACACTGCCAACCAGAGCGGTGAAAACTCCCTCATAAAGTCAGCTTACTTTTCATTTCTAAAATTGGTATTGAGAACATGCCTGTTCTTTATGGCAATGTCACATCCTGAATTCCTTACACTCATCTCTCCTAACACTCTCCCATGAGGACACTGGGCTCTAACCTCTGGTAACTCAATTCTTTATATTTTAGATTATAACCACTTAATCTTTTAAACTACCCCATTATTTTCACCTTCACCATGACATTCCATTTAATATTTATTCCATTGCCTTTGGCTGGGTTATTTTTCTTTTATTCTTCTGATATGCTGGCACATTTATCTTGGGTATGATGATTTTTTTTTTTTTTAACCATTGCTTCAGTGGTCAGAAGTTTATCTTCCCTGTACAGCTGGGTTAAAATGCTATTCCATTTTCTTCTAGCTACATTGGCAATAAACTCGGTGTGATTTTTAAAGCAGAGGCCTTTATAGATGAGAATTAGTAAGAAGATGTGCTCGGATAGTCTTCAAGGCAGAGCTGCCGACATCAAGATCAGCAGATGCTACAGAACGGCCCGCTCTCCAGTCAGGATGGTGGTGACCATGACTGCCAGGAGCTGAAGCTTTCAAAGCTCAGTCTTAGTTCAAGTCTTACTTAAAATTAATTTTCAGGATCAGGGGAGTTAGCTCAGTGGCTAAGAGTGGTTAAGAGTGGCTAAGGTCAAAACAGAGGACCTGAGTTTGGTCCTCAGCACCACCCCTGTAATCTGAGATTCAGATCAGATGACCTCTCCTGGCCTCTTCTGGAACTGCACTCCCATGCACAAACATACACAGACATAAACATGTATACATAACAAAAATAAAATTCTTATTGCCTAAATTGAATTTTTTGGCAAACAAGATCATCCACATGCAAAAGCAATGATCTAAGACATGTACTGCCATCCTAGGTCACAGGAACCACACAGGAATGACTATGAGAATATTTCACCTGAAATTTAAATTGTGTTCTATTTATTTATTACCTATTTATTCATACATTTGATCTTTTGAATCCTGCTTGAACCTCTCAAGTGTGAGGATTACAGGCTTGTGCCACTGGGCCAAGCTGCCTCCCTGCCCACCCTCACTTCAAGGTTACAGTCTCAAAGGACTTGGGAAATACTTTGCAATGTGGTCTACACAAGAACAAGGCAATGTTATCATGCACTGTGGTGGTTTGGATGAGAAATATCTCTCAGAAGTTCATGAATTTAAACATCTGGTGGTGCTATTTGGGAGGCTATGGAACCTTTAGATCTTGCTGGAGGAAGTATGTCACTAGGGGCGGGCTTAGAGGGCTCATAACTCCACCCTCCCTTCTCCTCTACACCCCCCTCTTCTCTCTTCTCCTTCCTCTCCCATTTCCTCTCTTCTCTTCCCTCCCCTGCTTCCCCCACCTCTCCAATATACATCTCCCCCTCTCCCCCTCTCCCCCTCTCCACTTCTCGTGGGTAAAGATGTGATTGTCTAGCTTCCTGGCCCCGCCACCATGCCTTGCCTTTCAGTCCACTGTGAACTCTAGCCCTAAACCCTAAACCAAAATAAAATCTTCTATAAATTTCTTTTGGTTGTGGTATTTTAATCCCAGTCACAAAAGAGTAACTAATGCACACATTGTACAAAAATTCTACCTGGGGAGCTCCTGAAGATTCACTGTCAGTGACAAAATGATACAATGTTGAACAGCCTTAAACATTTTCAAGCCTGAGGTCTGTGAATCTAACTCAGTGGTTAAATGTTTGTGTAGCCCATGGAAGTCATTGATTCAATATCCATCAAAAAAAAATCTCTATCATAAAAAACATGTTGAGGAGGTCTGGGGAAGCTACTGTGTTAGCAGAGTGTTCAGCCAGCATGCCAGAAGCCCTGGGTTCCATTCCCAGCACCAAATAAACCAGGTGTAGTGGCACTTGACTATAATCTCAGGCAAGTGGATCAAAAACTCAAGGTCATCCTCAGCTATATGTTAAGCTTAAGTCCAGTTTGTGCTATATGAGACCTTTTCACTATGTATACATGTATGTGCACGCTTGCGTGCGTGCATGAGTGCGTGTGTGTGTGTGTATGTGTGTGTGTGTGTGTGTGTGTGTGAATGCTGAGGAGAAATAAAAACAGATGAAATAAAAATTTCAATGAAAAAATTTAGAATCCAATCTGTTAAAGCTGTCCTGGGTCACGGGGCAGCACCTTGGAGCAGCACATTGTTCTACCTGGAATATATCTGGAGGTCTCCACTCTTCTGTGACAGTATATCGAAAAGAATCTATGAAAAGATGAGCAGATAGACACAACCAGCCATATATCAACCAATGTAATAATACAACTAAGCTAAAAGCCACTTTTGCCTACACATCAGGGTACCTGTTTTACAGTGAGCATTCTCTCTGAAAATTAAAATAAAATTATAGGGGCTAGAAAGATCCTTCCATGGTTAAGAGCACTTGTTGCTTTGGTGGAGGACCCAGGTATAGTTCCCATCACCCACATGGCAGCTCACAATGGTCTGTAATTTCAGTTCCAGGAGATCTAATGCCCTCTTCTGGCCTCCATAGACGCTGCACACACATGGTGCACATAACATGCATGTAAGCAAAACACCCGTCCACATAAAATACATCTAAAAACATTTTTAAATAGAATTCCAACTCTGTACTTTCCATTTTTGAGCAATATGGGAATATGTACACATAAAGCCTATTTTTTTTTTTAAGAAAAAGTCTTTCCTACAAATGTACAAATCTGATGCAGAAGATTCTTGACCAGAATCAGACTGAGGCAGTCTGAGATCACAACACTTTTTTGCCTTTGACATGTAAAAAGCAAAACACCATGCATGCCTCAAACGTCTGTGAGGCCCATCCTCCCACGAGACAAAGCTAGGGTTCTGCAGCCACAGCAAGGAGACAGGAAGCTGGCCTGGGACAGCAGAGTGAGCTGCAAGTCAACAGTTCTCAGCACCTGTCCAGAGTCAGGCAACCAGAATCTGTTCCATACACTAACACGGTCAGTTGCCCTGGGGTTGGGAAAGGTGACATGAACACCAAGGATCTCAGAGCTTCCTAGGGGTAACTCACAAGATACAAAACAAACATTGGGATTGAGGATGTAGTTCAGTTGGAGGGGTGCTTGTCTTGGACAGGAAGCTTTGGGTTCATTCCCCAGCACCATATAAAACTGAGCATGGCCTCATATACCTACAATCCCAGAACTTCAAGGCAGAGGCAGGAAGGTTACATCAGAAGTTCAAGGTCATCCTCAGCTAATAGGATAAGTTTGAGACTGGCCTGGCCTACATGAGGCCCTGTCTCAGAAACAAAACCCAGCAAACTCTTGCATCTCTTTCATTACATAGCTTCTAGGTGGTCCTCGTGGCTGGCAACACTGGCTTATTGTTTATTCCCTTCTAACTGCAGAGAGTGAGGCTCAGAGCCACTAACATGAGGGGGAAGCAGAAACTTCCAAAGGAGAATGAAGTCAGCATCAGGACCACCTGAGCACCAACCGTTCCCTGGGATGCTTCGGGACTCACATGCATGCCTCATCTTAGCTCTGAGCAGACTTCAATCAAGGATGCTCCATCTCACCCCACCCTTCTACCGGCTTGCCTTCTCTGCTTTCTGAGCTAGGATGGAGGTCTTCTCACTTAGCCTCCAAAACAGCAATAACCATAACTATGTTCTCTGGCAGAAAGAAGAGCTGCAAGCATGTGACTTGCTTCTGTTCTATACAGGGTCAGAAGGAAGGGGAGTCACCAGGGCCACCGCCACAGCCCCCGACTCCCAGGGGCCATGTAGCCTAGTAAGATCAAGGCCTACCTCTCTGACTTCATGAAGTTGGCCGGAATACTGACTCTTGGCTCTTCGGGCAGCTGCAGGCGACTTGTGATGCGTGACTGAGACAACACCGGGGGCCCCCGCACTGAGGTGTCTCTGGCTACAGGGAGACGCAGAATTGGGTGTTCCATGGGGGAGCAAAGTGAGACTCCGGCTTCGGGAACTTGGAGTAGTCTAGAACAAGCAACAGGAGTCAAAGCTCAGCAACTGGCCCGCAGAACGTGACTGTTGCTTTCTTCATGAGGGAGCTCTTGAATTCCTTCCTGATCTGTTTAGAAGGATGAAGGCATGGGGGAGGTCTAACTACATTCTGTGTCCATAACCCACAAGGACCCACTTAAGAAGGATAATGTCAAGGGGCATGGTGGCCCACGCCTTTTATCCCAGCACTCAGGAGGCAGAGGCAGGAGGGTCTCTGTGAGTTCAAGGCCAGCCTGGTCTACATAGTGAGTTCCAGGCCAGCCAGGGCTTTATAGTGAGAACTTGTCTCAACAAAAATAAATGAATGATACTGCATATGAATTATCCTTCTTATCTCTCATGTCTCCTGCCCTTCTCTGTGGCCAGGAAGAGCCATCTCCCCAGTGCCATGGGCTCAGGGTCTCTGCCTCCACATTCACTACTTCCTCTCCCTGGAAGCCCTTCCCCTCCAGGATGATACACCTCCATGGAACCTTCACTCTAAGCCTAATGTTGTCTGGTCTGGGAAGCCCTTCCCTAGCTCTCCCAGACTCTCAGCTTACTATACTCATTGTCTGGCTACTTGACTCAGGGATTCACTCACACTTGTCATTATATCCCAAAGCCTGGCAAGCATCGACTGTTGACTTTGTTAAGTGCTTAATAAATGTTTGCCGTATGAAACTAAGTTCTTCCCTTCAAGTTAGCCAAGCGCTTAACTCCACCCTATAGTAGCATGGAATTCAAACTAATTGGTGGTAAAGATCGTGCTTCAATTTAATGTAGATGAACTTGGCAGCCATCTGAAAAACAAACCTGGATTCATCTCTCAGAGCAGACTCCAAATGGATCAAAGAGGTTTAGAAGGAAAAAGAAATTTTAAAAAAGAGCACACGGAGAAGACATGTAGGTGAGGCCCAACACTTGGAAATCCAAATGCTGTAAATGAATGAATGACTGCTTGGTAAATTCGACCACCTAAAAAGTACAAACTTCAAGGAAACAAACCAACCACAATTACCACCTGTAAAGTTAAGTGAAAAAACTAGAAAAAAAAAAAAAGTAAAGCTGTATATCTTCATTAAATGAGCCAAGATACAAAGAATCAAGTTCACAAAACGGAAAAATTAATGACCCTTAAACTGTACCAAACTGTACCAAAAATACATCCCACTGTACTCACAAGAAAATGGTAAACCCTAAACTAAATTTAAACGGCATGTTTCTTCCATCATACCAGCAAACATTCAAAAGTTTGAGCACACAGTTGTCAACAGGACCCCAGGTGTGTGAATAAAGGAGCCTCCCCAAGAGGCTCAGTGGGCGGCTTAGCTCCTAACGTCCTCTCTGAGCTACTGCAGTCCCAGGAACCTGTCCTCAGGCAGACCCTCACGTGTCCCCATTAACGACTGCAGCAGTGCTTTTCATGGTGACGGCTGTTAACAGCCTCCGAGTCTGTCAGTGTGAGGCGAGTTACATAATGAAATACTGAGCTGTAAGCGGGTATTGAAAAAGACTTCTAGTCATTGACCTTGAAGACAAATCTCTAAGTTGTATAGTTAATTGTAAGAAGCAAGAGGCAGTGCCGTTGTGCAGCATGCCCCGTTCTGTGTGAAAATTTGGGAGTCGTTCTCACCATTATTGAAAAGCATTCCTTTTAAAACCCAGGGAAAAAAATGTAAAGATACACACTCTAATCAAGTGGATTTGTTGAGAGCCAGACATGATGGGGAGAGCAAAGAAGGAAGGGGACGTCTTCCTATACAGCCTTTTTTATTTACTCTGAACCACGGGAACACATTGCCTGTTCACAAATTTTTAATTCCATGGGACATTTACATCCTCTCTGCCACCTGTGCATCATTTAGCCTGAGAAAAAGCAGATGGGTGGCATGTCAGCTTCTGTGGTACAATTATCAAGTAAACAGTTACTGAATACCTACTATGTGCTTAGCAGTATCCCTACTGGGAAATGTCAAAGAGACACAAGGTTGCTAGTGCTGTAAGACACATAGACTTGAAGAGATGCATGAGTGGTGAAAAGCCCTTGCTGCTCTTCTAGAGGGCCTGAGTTCGGATCCTAGCACCCACTTACAACCACCTGTAACTCCAGCCCTGAGGAATCCAACGCCCTCTTCTGGCCTCCATGAACATCTGCACACACTCGCGGCAAATATTCATACAGACACATGTACATACACATACATAAAAATAAATCTTAATGAAAAACATATAGATAGCAACAGTCACATACACACACTTTAAAAATAATGCAGTTGTGGGGGCAGGCTGGAAGTGTGGCTTGGTTGGCAGAGTGCTTGCCTAGCATGCACAAACTCCTTTGATCCCCAGTACCACATAAACCAAGTGGTGTGGTGGTGCACACCTCTAATGCCAGCACTTAGACAGTACAAGCAGGAAGATCAAAAGTTCAGGGTCATCCTCGCCTATATACAAAGTTCGAGTCCTGCCTGAGCTACATAAGACACTGTCTCAAAAAAAGAAAAATGATGCAATTTGAAATATAGCTGGAAAGTGTCAAAGCAGTAAAAACAAGTTGATCTTACCACAAAAAGACCTCCTGAGGCTAGGGCGATAGCTAAGTGGGTAAGAAAGCTTGCTGAACGAGCTTGAGAACCTGAGTTCAGCTGCCTAGCACACACTTGAAAGCTGGGTGTAGGGGTCTGTGCCTGTGGCCCCAGCGCTGCACATGAAGAGATGAGAGGACTGCTGGGGCTGCTGGGCAGCCAGACTACCCAAAACGATCAAGTTCCGGGTTCAGTGAGAGACCCTGTCTGGGGCTGCTGGGCAGCCAGACTACCCAAAACGATCAAGTTCCGGGT
>CABHPQ010156565.1:0-10910 GCA_902168405.1 Peromyscus aztecus | reverse complement strand
CTTCCTTCTTTTTTCTTTTTTCTTTTTTCTTTTTTGTTTCTAAAGCAGTTTTGGGACTTAATGAAGCTGTAAACCAAAGCATAGAAATGGGTTGGTTTCTAGACACTTGGTTTTCTGTGTGTTTGTGTATGTGAGTGTGTTGTGTGTGTGTGCATGCTGGGGACATCCAATTGTGCAGACGTTGGAAGAAGGCGTTGGCCATCCTCCTTTAGTCTTTGGGGCAGCGTCTCTTCCTGAACCTACAGCTTTGTGTGTGTGTGTGTGTGTGTGTGTGTGTGTGTGTGTGTGTGTGTGTGTGTTTTCCCACTGAGATGGAAGCCAGCAGGCCTCAGAGATCTCGTCTCCATTCCTCCCAGTGCTGAGGTCACAGACACAAATGGGACCTCATCTGGTTTGTAATGTGGATGCTGGGATCCAGCTCAGCTCCCCATGGCTGTGCAGTGAGTACTGTTAGCCACTGAGCCATTTCTCCAGGTCCTAGATGTTTTGTTTCTTTCTTAGTTAACGCCAAGAAGAGAAATTAATAGGAAACTAATGATGAATGTGTATTTTTGTTTGGTAGTTTACAGATATTTCATGTAGCATCATGTAAATCTTGACTACAAATGGGCTCCTAAATATGTACATTTTTATTTTCTTTGTGTGTGTGTGTGTGTGTGTGTGTGTCTGTCTGTCTGTCTGTCTGCCTGTCTCTGTGTCTGTGTGTGTCTGCCTGTGTGTGTGTGTGTCTGCCTGTGTGTGTGTGTGTGTGTCTGTCTGTCTGTCTGTCTGTGTGTGTGTGTGTCTGCCTGCCTGTCTGTCTGTCTTTCTGTCTCTCTGTCTGTGTATAGGCCAGAGGTTGACAGTCAGGTGTCTGCTTCTATCATTGTCCACCTTGTTTTTTGAGATATAGTCTTTCACTGAACATGGACCCCACCATTTCAGCAAGACAGGCTGGCACACGCCCGCCTCTGTTACCCAGCTCAGACAGACGCTGCCATGCCTAGCTTTTAGGTGAGGGCTGGGGATTTGAACCCAGGTCCTCTTGCTTGCGCAGCAAACACTTTACCCACTGAACCATCTTTTTAGGGCTTAAGTTTTATTTTTCTTATTGAAGAATTTAATTTATTTATATTTCTTGTAATGTTAATGGTCTATAGTAGAGATGTTTACTATTACAATAGAAACTTTCACTTTTTTTTCCTAAAAACTATTTGGTACTAGAATTCATAGTATACTTTACATCTCTTCTCAATATAAACTGATATCTATATCTGTATCTATATATATATCTGAAGCCAGTAAATAATACCTTGTTACCTGCAACCCAGTATATATTTTTATGTTTTGTTACGTTCATCTTTATTCCCTTCTTCAGTTTACTTAATAAAAAAGGATGGTAATCCCCTTCTCAGTTGGTTTTACAGCACACTAATGGGTCGCAGCCGACTGTGACTCTCGTGCAATCAATCTCCAGGCAGAGGTTAGGAGTCAGCAGTTGGTAATCGAGGGGTGCTGGTTTTTCTGTCACTGTGTGAGACGGATGCAGCTGCCCTTCCCTCAGCCACCGCGGGCATCCAGATGCAGGCTGGCCTCTGTTGATGAGCACATAGCCACTTTAGACCCTGCTGCACACCCTTACCTTGTGTTGTCTCCTGTGGTCCATGCTTACTGTGGTCCTGGCTGCGCTTTCTAAAAAAACATTGAGGTACAATTTTTATGTAATATGAAAAGAAACAGCACTAGCAATTCTAGAACATTTCCATCATGTCTTAAAGCAGCGGTTCTCAACCTGTGGGTCATGACCCCTTTGGGGTTGAATGACCCTTCCACAGGGGTCATCTAAGACCATCGGAAAACACAGATATTTACATTATGATCATAACAGTCGTAAAATTACAGTTACGAAGTAGCAACAAAATAATTTTATGGTTGGGGGTCACCACAACATGAGGAACTGTATTAAAGGGCCAGAGCATTAGGAAGCTTGGGAACCACTGCTCCAGAGGAACCTGTTACCCCTCAAGTCTTCTTTCCCTGTCCTTTGAAAACCACAGGCTGTTTCCTGTCTCTATTGGCTCTTCCCTCCCTCCCTCTCTTCCTCCCTCCCTCCCTACCCCCTTCCCTCCCTCCCTCCCTTCCTCCCTTCCCCCTTCCCTTCCTTCCTTCCTTTTTTTCTTTTCTGATTCTCCCTAATAGCACTCAGGTTGGTCTGGAACTTGCTGTGTGGCCCAGGCCGGCCTTGAACTCAGGATTTTCCTGCCTCTGCCTCTCATTGTAGGCATGTGCCCCTCTGCCCATCTTGGCCTCTTTCATCTAGTATAATAATTTCAGGATTTGTTGTGGTTGTAGTTTGTATTTACTTCATTCCTTTCTGTGGCTGGATACTATGTCATGGCCTGGCCGCTACATTTCTTATCCACTCGTCAGTTGATGGACATTTGATTATTCCCCCTTCCATCTATTATGAATTATGCTGCCATGAGCTAAGTTTCTTTTTTCTTTTTTAAAAGACACTTTTATTTCTCTTCTTTATACAACTAGGAGGGAACTGCAGTATCTTTCTGAGTCCGTGCTCAGCTGTTTCCTCCAGAGGCTACACTGTGTCATACCATCAGTGTGCAAAGGTTCCAGCTTCTTCATGTGTTTACCAATACTTACTTCCATTACAAAACGATTAGAGCCATCCTAGTGTGGATTGAAGGGGCATCCCATTCTGATTTTGATTTGTGTTTCCCTAGTGACAAATACTATTGAACATCTTTTTAAAAAGACATTTCTTTATTTTATTAAGTGTCTTTAAAAAAAGACATTATTTATCTTAAAAAAAACCCCACACATTCATTTGTTGTGTGTGTGCACGCACACAGGAGGGTCAGATGGCACCTTGCAGCAGTCAGGTCTCTGCTCCCACCATGTGGGTCCCAGGAATTGACCTCAGGTCCTGGTGGCCAGTGCCTTACCTGCCGAGCCATCCTGCCGGCTCTGGGTTTCTTTCTTTCTTTTTTTAAGTTAGCATACATACCATGGGTTTCAGTGTATACACGTATGGCATACTTTGTTGAACACATTTTTAATTGTCCTGTCTCTTCATTGTTGAACTTATGAACTATTTTTATAATTTAGATATAAAACTTCCACCATATATGTGGTTTTTGTTTTAGTGTGGGGGCATTAGACCCAGAGCCTTGCCCTTGCTGAGCCTCGTGGTGTTCTACCACGGAGGGCCTGGGCTCACGTGATTTACCTGCCTTAGCCTCCAAGGAACTGGGACTTGAAGAGTGCACCATCATGCCTGGCTTGTTTTCCTACCCTATTAGTAGTGCCCTTTGATTCAGAAATATTTACGTTTGATGAAATCTATTTTATCTTTAAAAATACATACTTTTTGTACTTTTGGTATTGCATTTAAAGAAAGTATTTCCAGGAGTGGTGGCCCATGCCTGTAATCTGAGCACCCGGAGGCAAACACAGAGGATCACAAATCCTAGGCCAGCCCTGGCTCTATAGTGAGTCCCTTTCTCAAAAACAGAAACAAACAACAAAAAACAAAGAAATGTCCAAAATTGTTATCTAATTCAAGGTTGTGAAGATTTATATGAATTTCCTTCTAAGAGCTGTATGTTTAACTTTACATTTAGGTATTGGATGTACTATTTTGAGTTAATTTCATACACAAAGCGAAGTAGGGATTAAAATGGATTCTTTTGCAAGTGAATACAGAGGATTTTCCCCCCTATCTGTTAGAATATTTACCTCTGTATTTAGTGTGGAGACCCACAGAGGTTTCCTAGTGAGAACTTACTCAGGGTCTGAGAATCTGGGCTTGCTTTACCCAGCAGGGCTGCATAAGGGGATGATTTGACCACAGGTGTGGTTATCAGGTGTTTTGAAGGGTCTGCACTTGGCATTGTTATAAAAAGCCCTTTTGAATGGGCAGAAGGTGCGGTTGGGTTTTGACCAAGGTCCTCCCAAAGCTATCCTGTGTCTCTGTCTTTCTCCTCTTCACTATCTTTCTATCTAATATTTTCTTATCCCTCTCTCCTCCTCATAGGAACCCTGGAAAAGGTGGGAGCTGGCCTCCTCCAGTTTAGGAAGGAGAATGTGAATTTTCATGGCATTACTCATTAATTCAGCAACACTAGCTCTGGAGATATTTATTAATAATGAATTAATTAATATCTGCACCATAGCATGTGTGTGGCCATCTGAGGACAATGTGCATGTTTTTGTTGCTTCTTCTACCATGTGGGTTTTGGGATTGAACTCAGGTCGTCAGGCTTGGTGGCACGTGTACCCACTGAGCCAACTTGCTGGATTGTCTTTTTTTTTTTTTTAAACAACTTTATTAAAACTTCATTACATACCACAGCATTTATGTAATTAGGTGTATGATTCAGTAATTGTGAGAAGAAAGAGAAGCTGGAAGCACATCAAGGAACTAGACCACATTCCGGAACGCACTGAGAGTCACCAGCGACCATAACTGTTGGTGTGCCTGTGTGCATTTGTTTAAAGAGACAGAAACATTTCATCTCTTCCAAAAAAGCTGCCACTTCATTTGCCTTTTGGGGATTTCTGTTCAGATGTAGGTAGGACTGGGTGTCTGGGCTTTTCTGTAAGGAAAACCAGGGAGCTGACGGCGTCTCCCGGGAGGCAGAGCCTGGTTAACGCATCTCTCGGAGACTTGCTCCAGCTGACTCTCATCATTCACTCGTGAGCTTGTGTGTAGAACGTCTTGATGGTTGAAAACTCATTTTCCATGTGTGGCTTCATAATAGAAATCTGATCCCGTGATACATTCGCAGAAGAAAGATAGAAATAAAAGAAAGTTCTCGACTAACTAGATTTTATTTTCCTTATGCTGACATTTTTTATGTTTTGGCAAAAGAGGAGTTGGGTCTCTTAAAGAATTCCCTCTGAACATCTGCCAGTTCACTGACATTTCTAGTTAAGAAGGTTTCCAAACTTAACACACACCTCCTCTCTTGCACAGCAGATGGGAAAGATCAATGGGCTGCTATAGAGAATTACAGCCTCCCCCCTTTCCTAGCTATTTGATCTTTGATCTTAAGACAACTTTTAACCATGTAGTAATCTCCCAAGAGATTTAAGAAAATATTTTGTAAAGCAAAATGATGGGGACCATGAATGTGTAATTGGTGTTCTGAAAGCGCTCTGCCAAATATGAAGCCAGTGGTTTTAAGAAATCATTATCAGCTGTTATGTGTTTTTTATTAGGCTGAGTTCTTAGTAGAGTTTATGTTTCAATGCATTACTGCAAGTTGGTTTTGAATTTATTGTTAGAGAAATAATGAGACCTTTCTTGATGATAAATCAACAGCCAGAAAAATAAACCACAACCATGAACAACCCAAACTCTCTAGTTAGGTTTTTAAGATTAAAAATTATGTTAGAATATTTTAATTTGGAACATTCCTTTTAAGTTGGCCCCCTAATGAACCTATCCTTTTAGTAAACAAATTCAGGCACTAATAGGGACCACATTCTGATACAGAAAGAGCATGGCCTCTAACCTTAAAACACAACAACAGAATGCCGAATAACTGAGTGTTCGTTATTGTGTTTGAACTGCAGAGATCTCACGGCAGCCAGTGAACTAGAGGCCAAGAGAGACAGGTGTGCAAGGAGGGATTGGAGAACGAACTTGTCTGTGCTACACACAGGGACACCCTGTCCAGAATTCAGATAGTAATGGATTTCGTAGCAGCTGTTTGTGGGTTTACAAGAGGGTGTGGTGTCTCTGAGCTGTAGGAAGTAGTCAATACCTGTGTATAGGCCTTTTCTCCACAAACCGCCAGATGATCCCCCAAACAGGTAATTCGCTTGGTGGTACAGGGGGGAAAGAGAACAGCTGTTGCAGATGTGACAAGGAGCTTGGCCAAGACTCCTCTTCCGTATCTTCTTGTCCTCTACTGAAGGAGGTAGAGGGAAGGATGGGGGTGGAGTGACTCAGGATAGAGCTTGTGCCTAACATGTGTGGGACACTGGGAGTTCCATCTCCATTAAGGAAAGGCAAAAACTGCTGTTCCCTTTAGGGTACTCGTACAAACTCACGGGCCTGCATGAGGGGGTAAAGGCAAGCCTACCCTGGAGGGAGGATGTGAGCCCAGAGTTGCACTGGGGGAGGGGCAGAAGCATGGAGAAGGCACGTCCCTGGTACCAAGGGAGAGAGTGACTGTCTAGAACTGATGCGTAATCAGAACACTGCCATTTCCATAGCAACGAGTACTGAGTATCGGAGGACTGTTGTCAGAGGCACAGGACTCCTATGGAACCTTAGAAAGACAGCACCAAGTGAAACCCAAAACAGGTAGCAAACACTGAGAAAATGTCCTCACTCTGAAGGCAGGTCATCCCAGAGGATGGTGTATGTTGAGGGAAATAAACCTCAAACCCAACCCAACAGCCTGCTCAGTCCACACCTAAGGGAATAGAAAGGAAGGAGTACTCATTCCTAGGAATTAAAAACCATTGCCTTAAATCTCATTTTCTTTGCAAGATGTCTAGTTTTGGACAGAGTAGAAAACATGCAAAAAACAGTTCCAAGGGATTAGTTAACAGGGATTAGAAATATAAAATAACCAGGCGATAGTGGCGCATGCCTTTAATCCTAGTGCTTGGGAGACGGGCAGGCGGATCTCTGTGACTTTGAGATCTGGTCTACAAAGTGAGATCCAGGACAGCCAGGACTACACAGAGAAACCCTGTCTTGAAAAACAAAAAAAGGAACACCCCCTCAACTTTAACAAGGGAAGAACCTGGACAATTTTAGCAGATTGCTAAGACCTGTAGGAATAGAAAAACAAAACAAAACAAAACAAAACAGGAACAAAGCCTCAAGATAGGTTTGATGACCTTGAAAATAGTTTAATAAAACTGATGAAAATGTGAAAAGGAAGAAAGAGCAGAAACACATGAAATCCTCTCAAGCAGGCGAGAGCATCCAAGAGCCAATACGCAGTATCAGTGAGTGTAACAGGAAGACTCTCCAGTACTGAGTGAGGATCACCCTGGAGAAGGCTAACAGGTCAGATGCATGGTACTGCTTGATTCTGATTAAGATACTGATTTTAGGGGAAGCTGGCCAAATACCTTACACATTAAACAGACAACAAACAAATAAACGATTTTTAAAAATTAAAAAGCAATAGATAATTGAATGAATGATGTGGGGGAGCATTTCATTGACAAATTTCAATTAATAAGTACAGAGGCATTTGGGGAATAGAAAATAACAGTTGAGGTACCAAGTAATGATTGTTACAGTGCGGTCCAATGATGAGCGTTTGAGAAGATTGATATTGCAGAGTTTCAAAGGCTTTTCCCCAGGATATTCATTATAAGGGAAAGAGAGTGGCAGATAGCCTTACCACGAGAAGAGCACATCACCTGTGGTGGTCCTGCCCAGTTGCATGACCGAATACTTCAATAACGAGTAAACCTCTCTTCAACCCCAAATAACCGACTATTGCTCTCCAGAAGCATTACATGCCGGCGCCTGGAGGATGATGCAGGGAGTAACAGTTCCTGCTGGGCAAGCCTGATGACCTGAATTTGATTCCCAGAACTCACATCAAGTGCTGGATGCGGGGCTGTGCACCTGCCAACCCAGCATCCTGTGGTGAGATGGGAGGAGGAGACAGAATTGGTAGAAGCTCGCAGTCCAGCTAGCGTGGGGTGTGATGTTCAGAAACAAGAGAGACCTTACCCCAAGAAGGCAGGTGGCAGGCGGCAGGAGCTGACTCCTGAAAGTTGTTCTGTGACCCTACATGTGCACACGGTGTGCACCTGTACACACACGCGCTTTAGAAGAATTACATGTCAAAGACAAGGAAAGACTTAGGGATTGTCAGAGACTGGATGAGGCTAAGGAAGTGGAGATATATCACAGACTGGGAGAAAAGAACAGTGATGTTACTGCAAAAATTAATTTGAGTGAAATCTGAGTGAAGCCTAGGAAGCCTGTATTGCATAGAACTGAATTAATGCTGTTTCTTGGTTTTGTTATGGTTAAGACATTGTTAGGGGAAACGGGCCAAAGAATTCTTTTTTTCTATTGCAGCTTTTATGTATATTTAAAATGATTTTAAAATAAAATTTAAAGGAAACAAATTTAGGCTTAAAATAATCCGCTGCCTGCAATAGTCTGTAAAATGCAGTGTTCCCATTTCCAGTGGTTGGAGTACATCTGTGTGTTTAACAAGATCAAATTACTTTTAACTTCATGCTTTTGTATAACATTCTTAGAGGATGTTTCATACCTAGATTTTGACGTGAATATTTTAGGACTTTTTTATCTTTTGAGTACATATAGATTTGAACACATACTGTTATTCACTAAAAACTTCTAATTTTAAGGACTTTAAAAAGAAAGTTAGCTATTACTTTAACCCTTACTTTCTTTGTCGATTCTAAGGACTTTAAAGAGAAAATTGGCTATTACTTCTAACCCTTACTTTCTTTGTCAATTCAAGACATGTTGAGTACAACCACGTGACAGGGGCTGGACTGAGTCCTGTGGGGCCCGACTCAGGGAAGCATTTGCCTGTAACAAATGTCCAGTTTTTTAGAGAATGTAGGAAAAAAAAATCTTTCCGGGGAAATTCAGTGTCTGTGGGCTGTTCCAGTCTGTGTCGTTTCAGTGAGTATGTTTTCTCCATTTTCTCATAATTTGCATGGGAAATTCTATCATTTAGAATCTTCATAAGCCAGCTTCCCTCCTGTGTGTCCCCAGGCCAGGCTGTTTTGGCGTTCTCAAGTTCCTGGTGGTTTTCCTCCCTTAGAGCTGTGGCTTCCTGTCCTTGGTGCGCCTTACCTAGTCTTAGAGTGACTCCGAATACCTCTGCACTTAGCACAGGTCTACAGCCTAGGAAGCTTCGAAGAACAAATATAAGGCCCTCATTTAAAAGTATACCAGTTTACTTTGTTTCCATGGCGATTGTTATTCTTTACATCATCATTTAAATTATCCTTTTAAAAACTAGCATATAAAATAATGAGCATTATTATGGTATTTTGACACACACACGTTTAATACCTTTCTTTTTTTTTTTTTTTTTTTTTTACAGTGCTGGGGATTGGATTGGACTAAGACTTCTGCACATGACAGTTGTACTTTACCACTGAGCTCTTTATCCTGACCTCTTTTTACTTGTTATTTTGAGGTAGGGTCTTATTAAGTTGCCCAGGCTGGCCCCGAACTTTTGAACTGACACTCCTGCCCACCTAGCAGCCGAGATTTCAGGCCCGTGTTATCAGACCCTGCTATCCCATGGTTTCATTCATAAAATTTAGTTTTGAGACCTGGGGCTCTTCTTTGTAGAAAATGATGTTGCATTGGAGATATTTTGCCTACAAGAAGCACCTGAGCTCAGCAGCTTGTGAAGAGAGAGGTTTCCTTTGGCTTACAGCTTTTCGGAAGGTCTGTCCTGCTGTCATTGGTGGCCTCCGTTGCCTCGGGCCTATGACACACCCTGCCATGGTGGAAGTATGTACTGAGCACCACTGCTCATTTGTGGCTAGAGAGCAAAGACAGAGAAGTGGGACAAGACCCAGAATGCCCTTCAAGAGCCTGTCCTCATCTCTTAAAGGTTTTGCTACCTCCAAGTAATACCACCCAAGGAACCAATCTTTTAAGGCTCCGGCTTTTGGGGGTGACATTCAGGACCCAAATTTTAGCAGATGTACGTAGATGGGAATATTTTCAGATCATTGCAAATGCACTGTTAAGGTTATCCGTTGACCTAGGTAAAGGAACATGTTTGGGCCAAAAAACGGAGTGTCTGTCTCTTGGCTTAGCTGTTATTACATTAGGAAATAATTCGGTGGGCATGATTATGATAACCCAAACAGTGAAAAGTTACCAAGAAAAGATTGTAGAATTTTTTTTTTTCTTTTTTTTGGTGAGGGGTCAGATTTCGAGGCAGGGTTTCTCTGTGTAGCCCTGGCTGTCCTGGAACTCTATAGACCAGGCTGGCCTCAGACTCAGAGATCACCTGCCTCTGCTTCCCGAGTGCTGGGATTAAAGGCGTGCGCCGCCACCGCCCGGCTTATAGAATGTTTTTTGATGGTGGATGTTGTGGTGAAGGCATATGGCAAGGTTATTGTAAAAGGCTTGGCTGCCTGGAGAGCAGGGGAGGGCTGGAGCCGTCCTCCGTGTGGCAGCCAAGGCTGGTCTCAAGTGTCCTTCTCATTTCCTTTCATCACACTGAGCAGGGAGCACCTGAAAGATGGCAGAGCTGGGAAATCCTTTACATCCCTCTGGAGTCTCATCTGCAGCTGTGCAGGGAGGCCGGGACGTGTTTCCTTCCCGTCTGGATCCTCAGTGTCCCGTCTGCCCTTCTCCTGCTGCGATGCTCGTTGGGTTTGCTGTTAGATGTGACCCTTTGAGTTCTCCGTGTTTTGATGTCTAAAGGGCTTAGGTTGAGTTTAGAGCCCATCAGTGGTTATCAGTCTGCTCTGCGACAGGTCTGGCGTGATCCACCTCTCAGCTTTATCTCATTTGAAATGCGCACACGTGGGGGGGGCACGGCATGTTTTATCGAGGGGCCAAGTTATCGAGAGAGAAGAATTGTTTGCAAGATCAGAATTGGTATTTTAAAACATACTAATAGGATCACGGCAGTTCATGGAAGAAGGGAATGAAGTTTGTACAGAGTCCCACAAGAAAATCAGTGCTACTCTGGAGTTGCATGTGTGTTTTGAAAGTCACCTTTAATGCTCAGTGCTCCCGACGGCACTTTGCCTATACACAGCCATTGTGAGTCTGTAGAAATAAACCACCTTGCTATTAACGAGTCGTCGATGAAGACAATATAGCCTCCAGTGTACACTTTCCCTGCTGACCGCTAACACCTCACATTCTGTGACGTAAAACTCTTCTCCTTTCTGGTTTAATTTGTAAGGTA
>CABHPQ010156564.1:1676-26278 GCA_902168405.1 Peromyscus aztecus | reverse complement strand
AGAAGAAGAAGAAGAAGAAGAAGAAGAAGAAGAAGAAGAAGAAGAAGAAGAAGAAGAAGAAGAAGAAAAGAAAGAAAGGTTTTTGGGTTACACACTGCTTTAATCGAGGCATAGACCCACTGAGAGCTGATGGTACACATGGCCCAGAGCTGGAAGTGAATTACCTCCACCATGTTGAAAAGTTGAAATGGGCAGAGTTAGGATGCTGTCTGCCTCTGCCATGAGAAGCAAGATATAAAGATACCGGTAAGCCACGGTCAAAGCCATGTGTCAAAGTTTAGATTTATCAAAATTGGTTAATCTTAGATATAAGGAGCTAGCTAGCAAGAGGCCTGACATAGACCATACAGTTTGTAAGCAATATAAGCCTCTGTGTGTTTACTTGGGCCTGAGTGGCTGCAGGACTGCAGGGTTGCAGGGCCCAGGCAGGACCAGAGAAACTCCAGCTACAGTGGAGTGTCTTCTTAAACTCTCAACTTTAATTTTCTGGGGACAGAGTCTCTCACTGAACCTGTCCCTCAACAATTCGGCAAGACTGGCTGGCCAGCAAGACCAAGGGAATCTCTTGTCTCTGCCTCTCCTCACTGGGACTGCAGATAAGCCTCAGTGCCTGGCTTTTTACATAGGTCCCGGGGATCCAAATCAAAGTTCTCCTGGTTGTGTGGTAAGCGTTTTACAAGCTGAGAAGTCCCCCCTGGCCCACTTTCCTTCTGTCTTTCTTTTGCTTTTTGAGATGGAATGCTAAGTATCCCAGACTGGCTTCAAACTCTATGTAGCTAAGGATGGCCTTGAATGTTTTTCTTTTAATTTAATTAAAACTTTTTCCTACAATATGTTTTGATCATGTTTTTCTCCTCTCCTAGTTTCTCTCAGACCCTCCCACACACACCTTTGTTTTGTCTCTCCCTTTCAAAGAAGTAAAAAAAAAAAACATAAAAGACAAAAGAAACAAAACCAAAACAAGAAACACAACTGCCCCTCAAAAAAACCTGAAAATCAAAATAAACAAAAGACTAATAAGACAAAAAATGCCCAAACGACGCAAATGAAACAGAAAGTCCACAAAAATACCATTGAGTTGCAGGCTCATCTTTTCAAACTTGTTTCTCACACTATCTGTACATCTGAATATGAAATTTTTCTTTAAGTTCTAAAGGTATAGCCAAGAGTCCTCCCCTATCTTAGAGAGCAAAAGTCAGCCAAGGAGTTCCCAGCTACTTCCCTTAGTCGGCTGCTCTCGGCTAGGGGTCCAGGGGTCCAGGGGACTGGGAGCAGGTAGCAGAGAGACACAAAGCCTTCTCTTTGAACAACCTCACTATTGATGTTGATAAATTGTAATATTTTCTGGGAGCTGGAGAGATGTTCAAGCAGTTAAGAGTGTATTCTCCTCTTGTACAGGGCCAAATTCCATTCCTTGGACCGTTATCAGACAATTCACAACTACCTGTAACTCCAGCTCCAGGAGATCCAGGGCCTCTGGCCTCTACATGCACTCACAAGCTCATACCCCTCTCACACATACACAATTAAAAATAAAAAAATATTTTAAAATAAAATGATATTTTCTATATTTTCTTTACATATAAAGGACTGAAAAAGAAATGATGGGATGTGTGGAGTTCCTAATTCTGATTTGGTAACAAGCTGAAATGTCTGCTGTTCTGGCTCTGATGCCTTGAGGATCATTGACAAGACTATGAAAGCTTTCTTGCCCAAGTGTATATACTTATTAATTCAGTGTTCATTGTGGTAGAAGATATTAGAACCACCAAGAATACTAAACCTTAAAGTGAAAGAAAACAAAATGAAAGTTATGAATCAAATGCTTGTCCTGTAAAGTTCACACTGTGTAGTTTCAACATCAGAATACAGCATATGAACATAGGGTCTTTGGGAGGAAGTCTGTTGGGGTGAACAATCTCAATTCTGTTCCCTGGTGGCCTTATGGCTACACTGAGATACACAGAACCCTTTTTAAAAAATATTTATTGTATGCTATGTCTATGTGTGTTGAGCAAATGTATGTGCACCATGTGTGTGCATAAGTCCTCAGACATCAGAAAAGAAATTGGTTCCTCTGGAACTAGAGTTACTAAGGGCTGTGAACTGCCATGTGAGTTCTGGAAACTTATACGGGTCCTCTGCAAGAGCAATAAGTGCTCTTAACTACTGAGCCATCTCTCTAGCACCCTAGGACTCTTATAATAGCAAGCCATCTAAGAAAGGTCAGAAAAGTGAGGCACTTGTGATGGGGACTGGTGCCCACAGCAGAGAGCTTGCTTGACAATGTGTGTGTGTGTGTGTGTGTGTGTGTGTGTGTGTGTGTGTGTGTGTGTGTGTATACACAAAGAGGTCTTGTGAAAGCACAGTGGTATGCTGGCTGCTACATGCCAGGAGAAAAAGCTTCACAATAAAATCCGTCTTGCTAGTGCCCTGATCATGGATTTCCCAGACTGCAGATTGGTTTGACATGCCTTCCAGTTGATAAAACCCCAGCTGTCAGTATTTTATTATGCTTAGGTTGATAATCAAGAAAACAACAATAGCAATATGCACCATCACGAAGAAAGCAGGGTAAGCAAAGGACAAGAAAGTTGTGGCCCTGCGTTCTCAATGTCCCTGTACCTGAGAGCTGGAGCAACTGTTCAGGAAGTGATCTAAGACCTGATGATGAATCAGAATACAGGACACATACAAAATGCCTGGGGAGGGAGGAGAGAGCACTTATCTCCCATGATGTAAGGGGTAAAGGGATGCCAACAGGTTACAAAACTGATAAGCAAGATGGGCCTGAGAAGACATGTACAATTTATCAAACCCGAAAGGGTATGTGACGCTCCAAGGTTCTGAAATAACCAAGGGTTGTTGCTTCTCTGGACTTCCTTGTCATCTCCACCCAGCCTGACCCCTTCAAATGACAGCTAGACTGGGCAGCATTAACTGCCCAGGAGGGCATCAGTCAGAAGGGAGGGTGAAGATAACTAAGAGATCAAAGCTCTGGACTGACATCCAGCAGGAGCAAAACTGCCACCTTAAATTAGGACTTCGAGGCAGAAGAAGAAAAGAGAGGAAAGAAAGATTTTTCAGTTCCCAGGGGCAATGGACGGAACCCAGGCAGGTTTAGAGACCCCAGGACAGGTAGGACCCATGGCGACATTTCTTAGACTATTTTCTGGAGCAGAAAAGGCGACAGTGTTTGTCATTAGGCCTGAGAGCTGCTCCAACCTCTCTCAGCTGGTGTACAGCTCTGAGTCCTGCATACCTCAGCACAGCTCTGGCAAAAGTTGAGATTGTTCCCAGCCCCCAAAAGAACAGGCCTCATTCTGTCAGGAATGGCTAAATATTTACATTGTTCACGGATCTCTGCATTGCTTATAATTCACACCTCAACAAGTGAAAAGACACTCCAGGAAGAGGGCCCTAAAGAAAACACAAGAAGATTAAACTGGAGGGCATTTTCAGGAAGCAACCAGAGAAGTGAACTAGTGAGGCTTTGGAATGCCAAATGCACAAGATCTAATTAAAGAAAAGGTTGCAGAGAACCTCCAGAGATTTGTGACTTGAGGTTAGGTGTACAGGCAAAAAGGGGAAAAGCACATATGTAGAACAGTGTAATGATGTAATGTAGCTGGCATTGGACAGTACAGACTGGGAGAATAGCATGTTAACTCATGTAATAACCAGAGCTACAGTCTCACTTGGATGCAACAGATGTTCTTACTCATGTGGGCCACTGAGTGAGTCAGCTTCACAAAGCATTGGCCAATGGACCTATCATGTTCTGTCATCTGGTCCTCAAAACAAGTTGATACACTGTTCTCATTATTCCCACACTGCGTCAGCAAAGAGCCTCCCCAAAGCTCAACTTCCTCGGGTTTAGGTAGAATCATCATTTCTTGTCTAGATAATTACAAACCCACTTAGATGAGTTTTCGCCTTTCATCCCAGCACTATCCAGCCTATGCTCCATTCAAGAAGTCAACAACTCTCTGAACAAGAGTCTAAGGGGCCCGTTCTTCTGCAGAGAGCTTGCTGGCATCCTGTGCTGCTGGAGGAGGAGTCTGAGGTCCCCTCGCATCTCACTGACTTTCCGGACATTGCTCTCTCTTACATTCTTCACCATGGTCTTTAGGGGTCCCAGGAATAAACCTCTGGGCTGCAATTGCTTGTCCCTTTGTCTGAAATTTCTTCCAGAGCACACTCATGGTTTTCTGTATCCTTTCCTTCAGACCTCAAACAATACTTTCTCAGAAAGACTTCCTTTGGCATCCCTGTCTAAAGTGTCTCCAGTTCTCTTCGTCCATTTACAATAACATTAGCCTTTCGCCAAACACCTAATCCTCCTGGTGTGCATCCTCGCCTCTCACTACACCAGGCATGAGTGCCACTACTAAAGGGTTTCTGTGCACACTGCCAATCCTGCAAGGGGAGTAACAAAAGGGTTTCGAAGAATAGTGACTACTCAGAGAGTTGGACTGCAGGAACAAACCTCAAATGCCAACATAACGAGTTTGAAAGATCATGTTTTTCTAAGAAAAACAACTTCAATTGGAAGTACATTTTAAATATCCATAATATGATTATTTCTGGCATTAGTAATAACTGCAGATTATTTTTTGTTTAAGGATCATGTACATGGGATTAAATACCACTATGTGGCCAGCAATGTCAAACTGATTTTCATGGACCACTAAAAATAGTGGCCTTTTAGTCATCTTGCCTTTGCTGTCTGTGTATGAGGGTTATCAAGCAAGTGCCCCATAGGCATGGGTATTTGAATACATCATCACTAGACCGGAGTTTATGGAACCTTTAAGAGGTGTAGCCTTCCTGGAGGAAACACATACTCAGATGAGGGCTTTGAGTGTTTACAGCCTTTCCCTGCTCTGTGTTCTTTGCTTTATGTGTCTGATTGCAGATGCGATCACTTGGCATCCTGCTCCAGCTGCCTGCTGCCATGTGTCCTTCCCACTAAAAATTCTCCCTCCAGAACCATAAGCTAAAATAAACTCTTCCCTAAGCGGCTTCTTGTAGCAGAGTTTGACTACAGCAACAGAAAGTAACTAATACAATGCATATGTGTGCATACTCCCCCTAACACACACACACACACACACACACACACACACACACACACACCAGAGAGAGAGAGAGAGAGAGAGAGAGAGAGAGAGAGAGAGAGAGAGAGAGAGAGAGATCACTACACAGAATGGCACACACTTACACCTCTCTGAGAGCTTTTAATCTGAAAGCTTTCCCTAACAAAGATCATCTTCTGCTTTCTCTAGAACTACATTTTATTGTTACTTAATATTCTCAATTATTCACAACTGACATACTCAAGATTTACATGTTTTTACATATGAGAAGAATAAAGAGACCAGCTGAACTTTTAGCTGACATTTGATATGAAATGCTTTTTCTAACAAGTAAAGCATCTCTGTCCAAAATTACCTGGAGAAATGGGTGAAAATTCTTCAAAGTTGCTTGGTTTGTTTGCCTATAAACAACATAAAACGACTATATCAGGCAGAAAATAAAAGCTAGATGAAAAACCTTTAGAAACAAAACAAGGTAAGTGCCTGAAAGGTTTCCTGGGAAATGTCTTGCTGCTGTGGGAAAGAGTCTTTGGGAAGAGTACCGTCTAGTGGTCAGATTTATACAGATGTGAGGAAATGGAAAATTACCTTTTACGTGAAGATGAAATGGGATACTTGGGAAATTATGCCACTAATGAAAAAAAACTCACAGCCTTGCAAACTCATTTCCTAACCAGTCACCACTTCCTTGAATTCTCGCACCTGCTAAAATAATTACACACGGATTTATCCACGAGGAAAATAAGCTGAACTACCCTGCAACGCCTGCGAAGTCCCTTCTAGCCAGTGGAAAATTTACAACTATATGAGGAAGGAAAATGAAACAATCATGTAAAACAAAGAGTAAAGAAAAAAACCCTGAAGTTGGCTGTCTTCACAGCCCTGCCACTGCGGCTTTACACCTCTGATCCTGTGCAGCAGTTATAGTCACCAAGCATTCAAACCGGTTTTGAGATCTCAGTGCCCAAATTTATTTAAAACGGATTTCCTTTTCTCTCAGTCTCAATACATAGCAAATGATTTTCAAACATATACCCAACTAGACTGGGATTTCTTTCAGTTAATTCTCTAGGAAATATATTAACTTATAAACTAGAAGTGAAGCAGGAATGGGAAAATCGTCGGATCACTCCTCTTAGGAGCCTGGATGGTGATTATGACCTCACATTGTAAGCTGTTCTCTAGACTTCAGTTGCATCGGTACAATAACAAAAAGGCTCTTCCTAAACTTGGTGACTGTAAGTGACTTGAGAACTTTGAAGCAGTCATTGATTTGAGGACAGCAAATTTCTCACCTAGAGAAGGACATCAAGTGGAGCATCTGTGGGAGACTTGAACTAAGAAAAGAGAGTTGGAAAGAAAACTGACAGAACACATCTGTCTCCATTACATGAAACAGGTCCATTCTTGGACCCTGACATTTTAGGTAGATGACCCACCCCTCCTGCCACCCCTCTGCTCTAGGTCACCAGCATACACCCCAACGCTGTAGTTCTTATCACACCAGCCTCATCCCACACTCTTCAAACTTGGCTTCACATTTCAGCATCTTACGCTGAAGTTCAATTTTATTTTCCCAATAAATAGGAAAACCTCTGTCTGAGCAGCCTTCTTTCACTAATGCTGTTAGCTCAGCAAGGGGTGTTCTCTCAAATATTTCTTCACCTACCAACAGTGCTATCCTTTAGTGTCCAGCTCGGGGTCAGCCACTCTGGGATAAAGGAAGAGACCTTTTCTTTGAGTTCTCACTACATAAGTTCACACATTATATATTAAAATTGACGCCTGACTAAGATACACTGCTTCCTGTGTTCTCAGAGTCAGGTACAGTTCTCCCTGGTTCCAACATAGTGTAAGTCCATGGGGGAGTGTGCCATGAGTGTTTACAGAATAGAATACGCTTATGAATTTACTCCTCTATTGAGAGAGGTTACACTAAACCAAGTCAAAACTTTCCATACTTGACTTGAAACTATAAGGTCTCCCCATTTCCATTAGATGTGGCCAGTTAGGTCAGTACAAGACCAAATTGATTAAGGCAATAAAACTTATAATCATGCAATGAAGGCAGCATCCATCTCCCTTTTAAATGATTAAGAGAACATAAAACACTTAGCCACACAAACATGTCAACTTGCCGAGAAGATTGATACACTGGGTGTTGAGTTATGAAAATCCATTTACAGACCCACCTACACACTGAAAGATGCGTTCATATGCACCTTGAAGAAAAGGGTGAGAATGAGCCTAGTCAGTGAGGCTACGATAAGAATGAAGTGGGCCCTTCCATTCACTGTATCTGTCTGTTCTTGATTCATACTTCATAAAAAGGATCCAACACATGACTCTGACAATGTGTTCACTTTGTTAGACCAGCAATCAATGCAAATATTGGCACCAGTATGTTTGTTTGTTTGTTTATTTTTCTATTATCAGCTTGATACAGTATAAATTCTTATCCTAATAGTGAAATGTTTCATTGAGGTTTGCCCAGTAATTGAGTAGTCATCCTAGGGTCCCCCTGCTATATAGCCTCCCTGGTTCTGTGGGTTGCATGCACAGAACTCAAGTCCAAGTGGATCAAAGACCTCAACATAAATCCAGTTACACTGAACTTAATAGAGGAGAAAGTAGGAAGTACTCTTGAACGCATTGGCACAGGAGATCACTTCCTAAATATAACACCAGTATTTCTAATAAGGAAACCGAACAGCCAATCAAGAAGCTGCTTCAGCAAAAGTCTCATCTCTGTCCTCAAAATGGGACTGTTGACACACTGTTCCTGCACTGCGGCTTTTCCGGGTGAGCCATAGAAAGAAGGAAGAAACAATCAACAAAGGGGCTGAACAGGGCAGACCATTCGGATGGAAAGCCAACATCCAGGGCTGAAAGTAATGCATCTTTTAAGTTTAGACTGGCTTCTTTAAATTCATCCATTATAAAGCAGAATGTGGATGAGCAAATAACCTGAAGATTATTTCCTTAAAAATTATGTCTTGTCAGTCTCTTACATAATAAAGTCATTCTTCCGAGGAAGTCTCTCTGCTTTTTGGAATTACTCTAAGAAGCATAACTTTCCCTGTCTCTCTGTGTTCTGAGCCTGCTTCCCATAGCACTTTGGGCTTCCTTACCCTTTGTCTCGAGCTCTGTTCCTGCCTGTCACTCCATGGCTGACCTCCATTGTGCTTCAACTCAAGGGACACCGTTTTTGTCCTTCTTCTCTTCATTTTCCTCCTCTAGACAGCCGCTGAGATTTACATCTCGCCTGCCCCGGGGTTTTCCTTTTAAATAAACTCTAATACAACTGTCCTCTAGCTAAGAAAAAAATCCTCAAGCTTTCTATATCCCATAACTATCAAACTAGTTTTTTTTAACATTGTACAAGGATAAATATACACTTATTGATATATAAGTTAACAACTTAAATAGATGCAAAGCAGTATAATCTAGATTGGCCCAAATAATGATTGAAAGTTATTTAGAAAAATATGCATCTCGTATATAACAAAATGAAAATTACAATATATACAATATAACATATTAAAACTTTAGATTTCCACTTTACTAACATTTACATTATATCTTTTTATATTTCTTTTTATACATATGATTATTTTACCTGAATATTTTCATGGGAACCACATGCATGCCCACGGCAGTCAGAAGAAGGCATCAGATACTCCAGAACTGGAATTACAGATGGCTGTAAGCCATCATGCTGGTGCTAGGAATTGAACGCTGGGTCTTCTGGGAGAACAGCCAGCCAGTGTTCTTAACTACTGGGACGTCTCTCCATCCCTCCCTTTATATTTACGTTTGAATCTATTTTTACTGTTTTTAATAAATTCTTTTAAAATAGATTTCATGAGAAGTTTCTAACTTCTGGTATAATTTCATAATGATTATTAAAATCCAAAACTAGCTTCTGTCATTAAACTGGTTTATCCTCATTTATAAACATCTTAACAGATCTCACTTTTAGCATTTTATGAAAAAGTCCTTTCATCTAATGGATCCTTTATAGGTGTAGCAAAAACTGTGATTATAAACTACAAATAATCCATCCACCTTATGGGAAATATGCACTGTAACACTTCTGTGTTTAAAAGGGCCTGGTCTTAGACAGAGGGAATACTTCTGTTTCTCTACAAAACAGTAAGTTTATTTAGGGCTGAAAGTATTCCCAAAGAATAAATGATCAAGTATTCCCAAAGAATAAATGATGAAATACAAATTAGATCACCCAGTACACACATAAAGAGCCCATAGCATATGCTTTTTGGAAGGTCTTGAGAACTCCAAAATACTGCTCCTACATTAGAAACTTAGAGTCTTTAAGAGGCTGCAACAAGTGTGATTAAAAAAAGAGGCCACTGTGATAAGAGCTGTGTCTAATGCCTGAGCCATCAGCGATGCCAGACCATGGGAATCTGTTACATGTCTAGACACAGACTTAGTAAATGACGTTGGGCCCAATATTCTGTATTTCTAACAGGCTTCTGATGGCCATGTGCTGCTGGTCTGCAGAGCACAGAACAAAGAACAAAGGTTAAAAGCATTTAGCTGCTTTGATGAGAGTATGTTAGGGAAGCTATTAGTAGGTGTAAATATTGCACAGGACACAGGAAAAAGAGTTCCTGAGCATAGAAGGGTGGCTCATATATGTAACCCCAACACGTGGGAGGTTGAGGCAGGAGGGTGGTTCCCAGGGAGTTCCAGCCTAGCCTGAGCTACACAGTGAATTCCAGGCTAACCTCAGCTATAGAGTGAGGCCTTCTCTCAAAATAACAAAAAAAGGAAAAAGGAAAGGAAAGGAAAGGAAGGAAAGGAAAGAAGACAAAGAGGCGGTGGAAGATAAAGAGAGTTTTGCGGAAACAAAGATTCGCATTTAAAATGAAGGTGTAGAGTAGCATAAGCACATTGAGTGGCAAAGTGTCAGTGACATGGCACATGTCACGGTGTGAGAAGACGTGGCTAGAAACGTAACCTACGCTACACCGTGGCTGTCTTCCATGTTGTCACCTATCATGGAGAACATCCTTTTACTAAGTTTAGCAAGCCGAGCAATATTTTCACTTTCCTGAAATTAAATAAAAGAATAACATTTCAGAAAGATAATTCAGATATTACAAGGGGTGCACCGGAAGAAGTAAATGAAACCGGATGATGGGCTTGAAGTTGTTTAAGGAAGGGCTGGTGAAGCCCATGGCAGCTCAGTGAGGTAGGGCAGAAAGTCCTGAAACTCAATCAAAGAAGCCACATGTGGGACAGACACAGGAAAGAACACCTAAGTCTTTTCTACAGGTTTCCGTGGTGTAGAGCTGTGACCTGGGGGCCTCCCACTTATAGCTCATGGCTATCAGAACCCTTGCATTTATCACAGCGTGACTAGAAATGAAACAAACCATTTGGTCCTTGCTTAAGAGTCTTCTTTTGACCCTGAGGTGGCACTGCCCCCGTTATGCTGGCTATAAGGGCAATTTTGCAGGGCATTTGTTGAGGATGGAGGACACAGTGTGCTCTAAATCATTGAAGTGTTTCTCAGAGCTGAGCGGTCCACTGAGCTGGAGCACACACCTCAGACTCCTGCAAGAGAAAACACCCAAAGCAAACCAACCAAGACAAGCTAAAACTTTGTGGGTTTGTTCTACTGATCATGTATATGTAGTATTTTTCATGCTCCAACAGCTCTGCTTTTACTTTTAGCGTCTGAAGGATTTGGACACTGAAGCTTTTATAAAAGATCAAAAACACCAGAAGGACTAAATTTAACAGCAAATCAGAAATTGCAGGTCAGTGGAGATGATAATAAACTCCTGTTTTTAAGGATAACATTTATGGTTCTTGAGGATATCCTGCTGGAGATATTTAGTAGGTTTTGAGACAAACAAGTGTGGACTCAGACGCCACATGAGACAGGGAATGCCTAGGGAGGGGTGGTGAGTAACAGGAGAAGGTCCAGGACGACAAGGCTCCAGAAAACCAAAATACAAAGGGGAGAGAAGTCTCATGAAACTATGTCAGACAGAAAAGCAAAATAGGATGTACAGACCGTGATCACGCAGTGATGGTACTTATATAAACATCTAAAACTGATATGACATAGCCCCAGGAGTGGACCTACACATTAAAGATGCTCAGGGAGTAAAGATGCCCAGTGCTGGATAATGGCTACCTCTATTTGAGCAGGACGGACCACACAAATTCTTCTGAGGATGTGTTTTATTTATGAAATGAGGATGGTGTATAGGATGGCTCACTTTTAAAATAGTTTACGTGGTTTCTTAATAGAATTTGAATGCTAGAAAACAGATCTATCTATCTATAGGTAGACAGACAATTCTACAAGATAGGACATGCTACATGGCATCAAAAATAGATAAGAAATGGAAATTTATTATGTAATTTACCAGGAAACAACTTACTAATGTTATCCATAAGAGGAAACTTGGAAAGTGTATGATAACTTGGATTAGATTCTTTTCAATAAATGCATTTATCTTCTAAATGTTATAACATTTCCACTGCTATTTGCTATTGGTGTAAATATTAAGGCCACTCCACGTAGTTAAAAGGAGATTTATTTAAAGACATAACTTACAAATGAAGGGATAGGTAGATAGAGGGTTCTGTGAAAGACGCAGCGTAGTCCGGCGATGTTCTCTGGAGAACTCTCCTCCGGCCACCTCTCGCGTCTGGCTTCCAGCAGCAAGAGAGGGCCGCATGTCCTGTTCCCCGGTCTTCGGGGCCCTCCCTTGGCCCCGCCTTGTAGGCGTGACAGTAACCAAAGCCTCAATGGGGGTGGAACTTCCAGACCAAAGCTGGAATGGCTACCCACTACATCTCCCCCTTTTTGTCTAAATAAGAAGGTTCTAACTTAATACAAGACTATATACAAAGGAATGGTTATCAAACATTGTCCAGGAATAATGAGGGACAATGATCTAGATAAGATGGAACTACAATCAATGCGAACAATATCAAGCAAGAAACACATACTAAAATCCAAAGAAGTATAGAGCGTAGGCAAATGGTATATTACAAAGATCATTCCAAAGGGTGTCCTATCCTAAAGAACCTGAATCTAATACTTAATATGTTCTATCTAAGATATTATATATACTAAGTTGTAACTATAACTGCTAGTCTTTAATCCCATCAAAGACCTGAGAAGGAATATAATGGTACCTGAGAAATGGTAGATGGATGCAAGCAACTTTCGGGAATCTTGTAAGAGTAAACCGAGACAGCTGACAGCCTGGACAGTCACCTAATGTTTCTCAGCATTGTTGGTGTATTCAAATTGGCTACAGTCCTAGAGTATCTGACAGACCATTTTCAGAAGCAGGAATTCTGAAAGACCATCTTACCCTGTCTTGGCAGAGTACAGTGGTCGCTTTCCTTGTATCCCGCTTGTCCAGAAAGGACAGCATTGCATTTGTACTGTCAGCAGTCGAGAAAACAATGATGAGGAAAATTAGTAGGGTTTTAACTTGTCTAGTTCACCTGATAAAATACCTATTCTTTGATGGGCTTGGCCCATTTCAAAAATACTTTAAAAATGTTAATCATTTCCCATAAAAATTACTGGAGGGGCATTGCTCATGAATGGTTTTGGTGTCCCTGGAAAATGTAAAGAGTCCCCTTAGCTACAGTCAGAGAAGATATGGTAGAAAAGACAGTAATAGAACATAAAGACTCCTTCACCAGACTATCACTGCCACTGTGATCGAGAACCTTCCAACATTCAGAAATTTGAGAATTGAATGGTGTTGAAAAAAAATCACAAAACCTGTAGCTGAGAAGCTATTGATAGCTAATGGCTTCTGGGAATGGAAGACAGTTTATTTTAAGAGTGTGGTCCCTAGTGGGTCAACCATGTTCAAGTGGGTGGCCCCACCCATGAGTACAGGAACAGTACAGATTGGACTCAGTGTTCTTTAAAAAAAGAAAAAGAAAAGGACACTAAGAAGATAGAGGTGGATATAGGAGGAGCTGGGGGAGGTGTAAATAATATAACCACAATATACTGTCTGAAATTCTCAAAGAATTAAAAATGTATATATTTTAAAATCATATTCTTTAAAAGATGCCAAAACCACATAAAAAATATAGTAGTTTGTTATAGCAGCACCACAGACTAAGAAAACCTTGCAAAATAATCTATTTTTTAAATATTTTCCTTTTTAGTGGTGCAAATGCTTGTGATCTTGAGCTGTTATCTGTATTCAATTATTGAATATGCTCAGGCAATGAAATCTTATCTCAGTCTCATAACGATAGTGACTTTAACAAGAAAGCAGACTGGATGACGGACTTAAATTTTCTAGTTCCAGTTATTTCCCCTCTTATTCAAAAGACCACAAGTGCCTGACATCATTGTAATCCCAGCATTCAGGAAGCTGAAAGTGGAGGTCTAGCTCAGCCAGAGGCACACAGTGAGCTTCTGCCCCACAGAGCATGTAAATGCTAAGAGATCAATAGGCTGTTAAACAGATTACAGGTAGCTGCAGGTATGCTTGACTATTTCATTTGGAAATTTCGATCCCACCCTAAGGTGAGATATCCTGTTTCACCCACTGTTTACAGATGTGGAGATCCTGCTGAGGTACAAGCACAAAACAAAACAAGAGTAAAGTTCAGATTCAGGCAAAATGGGGACAGTTCACCCGTTAGCTCTGTGGTCTGTTATCACGCCCTAGTTCCTAATACGGATGACCAGAAGGATGCCATTAGCAGCCGAACATGCTAAAAACCAGAAAAAGAAGTTTGGACTTGATGTCTAGGGTAGACAGCTTGATTTCTGTAGTCAGAAAACAAAGGATGAACTAAGGTGAGTAAATTTTAGCCAAAAACAAGAAAACAACAAAATTTTAAGTGTGGAAAAAAAAATGGTCCCAGCCAGTTTTAAAAGGTAAATGTGTAACTCTGTGGAACTTTAGAGTTTTCCCCAAGGCCCCACTCTAGAAAAGTCTGTGCAGTGGAATGTTCCCAGAAGGTAACATTCTTAGGCTTGTCCAAAATCAGTGTGCAGTGATGCCTAGGAGGAAACAGTATGACCCAGGACCCGAGAGGTGACCTCATTGCCCCGCATAGTCAGTAGTCAAGGGCCGAGCGGAGAAGTCTGTGGAATCGTAACCGCTTATCTGAGGCACCGGAAGGTACTGCCCAATTTTAGGGACCTCCTGCAAAGTCATATTTTTCAGGCAGTGGCTGACTCTGTAGCCCATGCTGGCTTTGAACTTACAGCAATCCTCCAACCGTAGTCTTAAGTACTGGGGTTACAGGTGCCACAACCCACCAAAATAAATTTTTAAAATAAAATATTACAAACTTTCTGAAAAGCTTAAACTGTAGCACGAAGATATGGTTAAAAGGACAAGTGGGAGTTTGCAGGCTATAAGAATAAGAAACTAGTTATCTTGGAAACTACGTCCTGTTTTATTATGACAAGATAGGTGAGGAATGGGAAGTGTAGTCAGAGTACACCTTCTGACGTTCTTTCACAGAAAGGCAGAGAAAAGGTGCGTCATCATGTTAGGTCCCAGGGTCAAGAACACTGTGACTTCCTAAAATGAACAGAGGCAAAATAAGGAGCCTTTGTGAGTCATGTTAACTAAACACAAAGTTAGAAATATGAAAGGCTGGCTTCAGTAGCCATGGTGTGGGGAGAGGGAAAGAGGAAGTCCCAAGTGTGAGAAATCCTGAACGAATGTGTGTTGTTGACACACACATGACTATGTGAAGTACCCTAGTCTCAGCCCGCGGCAATGGCAGAGCCTGCCTCTGGTCTGAGGTGGATGTTGATAGTGTGTGGAAAATGTCCAACACAGCTTCCTCCATTAGATGTTTAGGGCCTGAACACTGCTCCTAACTAGATTAGCTAAGCCTGTCTCCTTGACCCAGCTGTATACCATAAACTTTGTCTATTTATCTGTATATAATAACCCTGCCTCCCTGTTCAGCTGTGTGCAGGAACACCACCCCCTGTTCAAATGTATAGAATAAATACACTGTGCTCCTAGGGTCCTAAAGTTTCTCCAGCAGAGGGCCCAGACCACCTGATCCCAACATTCTGTCCATTTGTCTATCTGTCTGTCATTTCTTCATTCCTTCAATGCCCCAATTGGGTCTATCCTTGGAGCGGTGCTGGGCATGGTATCATGGTATAGCAAAAACATCAAATATAATAAATGTACTTCCATTCACTGATCTTATTTATTACAAAACAACCATGCAAACATTATTATAAGACATTCTAAAGACGGGAAAATCAAGACACAAGGAGAGTAAGTATCTTGGTACAAAATTAGAAAAATAGTAACTGGTAGATCTATATATCTATCAAACTTGGCTTTATCTCCATTCAAAATCTATAGTTTTTCCATTAGTCTTTGCTACAAGCTTCTCATCTTGAGCTTGGTGACTTGCGGGTATAGAAGAAGCAAGGGGAAAGCGTAGAGCAGAACATGAAGACTCTAAACTGAATGATATAATCATAAGCATAACAAAAACAACTCTAGCCTCTGAGAAATAGATGGTTACATCATTTCTCGCTGGAGCAGGCTTTTGTTTAGTTGAATAGACACAGGCAGCCATAAAAACACCGCAGGCTTCCTGAAAGTGAAGGAAAGCTTCCTGTCCGACCTTAAGAACCAGAGCTGTCCACACTCTGGACGACTTCCACCTAGAAGACTTAACACCTACCATGTAACTGGACTGACCCAGCTCTGACCAGAACTGTGTCAGCAGAACAGACACAGCCAACCTTCACAAGTGTCCAATACAGAGTCAGAGCTCAGAGCTGGGAATCCGAGCTACCTCAGTCAAACTCCAGTGTCTGTGCTTCCTGAGAGTGACACTTCCCCTCCAATCTCAGTTTCCACATCTGAGATATGGAACAGTAAAATATCCCTCCCTGAGAGCTACAGGGAAGATTAAGTAATACAAGCCAGACAGAAGACTCCTTGGAGGAAGCGCTTCACAAATGTTCTGTTACAATAGGTGATATCAACAGCAGTGATGGTGATACATGTAAGACAGAGTCGGGAGAACCCACTCAAAAACCTACAAGACAGCTGAGCATCCAGACATTTCAGTACTTGTGGGCCAAAGCCTGGTTTTGGTTTGCTAAGGGTTTCTATAGCCAGGGGTTAATAGACAAAAAACAAGCTGCTTCTCTCAAACCAAGGAAACACCGACTCTTAGAAAATGAAGTGGGTTAGAGCTGTTTATTGACAACTGTTTGGAGGACCTGCCGTTGTCTTTGTTTATTTTGAGTGGCATGTGGCTTTCATAGCATGGTAGTTAGTTTTTATCCTTTCTAGCTTGATGAGGTTAATTCACATTTTAAAACTTACTGCTGATGACTTAGAGAGTCACTAACCTGTCTGTATAGTCACAAAGGTGGTATTATGCATGATATTGTGAGCATCACCTCCAAGGAACTGCCTTGGTTTTATGGAGAAATGGAGCTAGTTGCTGAATCCCATCACCCTCATTTTTTAAGAGCCTGGAAAATAATGAAGATTTAAACTATGTTTAGCAAATGATAATTCTCACTCCAAGAAAGTTTGATGAAGAAAACTGATTCTTGATAGTGCAGCCGTTGCTACATCCCTTATAAAAGCAGTGGGCAGCTAGGAACAGCAGCCTTGTTCACACTCTGTGATTGGTCTGGAAAGACTCAAGAGAGCTTAGAGTTACAGCTGCACTGTTTTCAACTGACTTAAAATTAAATATTTAATGCTACGTGAAAGATGTAACAAGTTCTGATACTCAAATATGAGTCATACTTATGAAGCAATTGTAACTAGAAAGAAGCATGGAAGATATTTGTTATGAAGCTGAAACAATTAGAATGAAAAAAGAATATAACATATTATCTACAGTGTTGCTGAAACTTTATAAAACATGCTTCTTCACCACATGTACATGGAATCACCAGCAGAAATCCCTAAAAATCAGAACTAGAGCTACAACACACAAGGCTCTGTCTAATCACTTGACATAGAATTGCCTCAAGTATTGGAAAGACTGTAGAAAAGTTAAACTTCTTTTAAATTTCAATTAGTATAATGATGCCACAAATTTTAAAGTATCTTTATATATTTTAAATATTGTTAAATCATATAACTATCCCAAGTGTCATTTCAAATGAAATTAAAAATTGCTACATTTAATCCATTTTTTAAAAAATCAAACACCCTAATTGTCGTGCTAGAAACCTCATCCAACAACAGAGGGAACCGGATGCAGAGATCCACGGTCAGAACCCAGGTGGAGCTCCAGGAGTCCAATTGGCGAGAAAGAGGAGGGTTTGTATGAGCGAGAATTACTGAGACCAAGATTGGAAAAAGCACAGGGACAAATAGTCAAACGAATGGAAACACATGAACTATGAACCAATAGCTGAGGAGCCCCCATGGAACTGGATCAGGCCCTCTGGATAAGTGAGACAGTTGATTAGCTTGAACTGTTTGGGAGGCATCCAGGCAGTGGGACCGGGTCCTGTCCTCAGTGCATGAGTTGGCTGTTTGGAACCTGGGGCTTATACAGGGACACTTGGCTCAGCCTGGGAGGAGGGGACTGGACCGGCCTGGACTGAATCTACCAGGTTGAACTCAATCTCCTGGAGAGTCTTTGCCCTGGAGGAGATGGGAATGGGAGGTGGGCTGGGAGGAAGGCGGAGGGGGGGGCAGGAGGGGGGAGAACAAGGGAATCCGTGGCTGATATGTAAAATTAAATTAAATTAGAAAAGAAAAAAAAGAAAAAAATCAACACTGCCCCATTAAAGATAATGCCTACTAGCAATTAACTTACTGGGATGGGATTCAGGAGGAAATCCCGTGGATATAATAGAAGACAGATGATAGCAACAATGAATATTCAGTGGGAGGCCAATGGTATTCTAGCCAAATAACCCACCATAACACCTCGCCATCTCCCATTTCCCTAGGTCCTGATTCTGGGCCATACCTAAAGAAACCCACAAATGCCAAGAGAGGCATTATAATTTTATCATGTAAAACAAGTTATTTCAATCCAACCTTCTACCCCAAATGGATTTTTTTTTTAATTCAAGGACCAGAATGTGTAAATAAACAATTATGGTAAACATAGCCAGCAGTCTTAGCATCAAAGCCTCAGGTTTACACATATTAAATATGAATTCATGAACCAAAGTCAACCAATCTGCTGTTTTGAAGTCACTTATCTCAGTACTTTATCTGAGGATGAGGCATGCCTAATGTATTCCACTATCCAAGGGAAAATCCAGAGAGCCAAAGACTGGGGTTGGGAGCCTCCAAACACCAGCCAGTTCCCAGCAGCCCCCACTGCAACACACAGGTCAGGGCTTTAGAACCCAACTCATAGTTTGTACTTTCTTCCCATCCCCTCTCCTACCAATCCCACAGTCAATGTTACTTTTTGAAGGATGTTTTGAGTTTTCAAAAGAGATTAGTCTCAGACACAAAGGAAAAGTAAATAAGGTCATTAACCCCGTCACGCTCAGCTCATGTGGCTCTTCCCCAGATTTCTGAGCAAAGGGCACAGAGATTAATAATTAATTAATAATTAATAAGTCAGCAATAGATTCGACAGCTACTGAATTCGTAAGCCAAAATCCACAGTTAAAATCATTATTTTAGTATCAAGTTCCTCTAAACCAGATTATTGGTTATTTTTAACTTTTAATTACTGTTCAACAATGATAAACAAGGCCATATAAACTGTAATCAAAAATATGTTTCATAAACTGTATTTAAGTAAGCATTTTCTACACAACCATTGCCATATATTATTGCTAATAATTACTATCAAAAAAGTCTGGTTTTGCAAAAAAATTGGGAGACTATGAAGCAGTGAGAAAAATGGTTTATTCTGGTCATATCTGTTTTATTCATTCCTAAAAGTTAAAATGGAAAAACACAGGAAAACAATCGCAAACATCACAGCTCTTCCAGACTTGAGGGGAGCACCTGAGCAGAGACAATCAAATCACTTTGCTCATAAACCCCAGCATCACCTAAGAGTACCGGTTCCTAGGAGATCTTGAAGGTAATTAAAATACATTCCAGAGTGGTACTGCGGTAACGTTATTTGCAGAGAATTCCTGTGTCAAGTTGTTGTTGTTTGTGTGGTTAGTAAATTCAGATGGTAGACCTAAAGTCCTTATCATTCATTCATCACTTGACATACGAATGTAGCCACCAGGAGTTGACAGTGGCTAGTAAATAAAAATAAGTGAAAAACATTGCTATTGCTAAGTGTCAAGTATTAAGCAAAATAATATTTGTAAGATTTTAGATTATTTTTACTTAGCAATGTATTTATTATACAATTTTGTTTGTTTGTGACCGAGTGGGGAGTTAGGCTGGGATGGCCTCCTTCAGCATTCAGCCAAGGCTGGCCTCAAACTTGACCCTCCTGCCCCATCCTCCTGAGATTACTGTGTTACAGCCATATGTCCCCACATGCTGCTTTATAGTTAGCTACATCTCACTCTGCATAAAATGCAAAACTCCTACTCTGGAGTTAGGCCTAAGTAGTTTATTCCTATTTAATACATACATAATCTTAGACAAATAACAACAACAAAAAAGCCCTTTCATTTATAAACAGACCCAATCATTCAGAGATCTGTTTAAGGTTGAAATGGGAGTGCCTCCCTGAAAGATTTGGTAAAGCAGGTGGCACCAAACATAGTTTCCCTTAAGAGCAGTTTTAGGGCCTTTCCTATGGCTTGGGGGTGGCAAGAGCTTGCCTCCAGCCTGGAGGACCCGAGTTTGATTCCTGGGACCTATACTGTGGACTGAGAGAACACACGTGCACTCCAAGCTGTCCTCTCACCTCCATATGTTGCAGAATAAATAGATAAATAAATAAATAAATATTTTAAACTTACATTTTAAAATACAGTGTTTATTCATATGAACCTTAGACATGTGGACATAGTCCTTATGCTGCCCAAACAGTCAAGGAGTGATTTGATTTTCATAGTCAAGTCAAGCGTGGTGAGAAGGTTTTACTAAATTCCTAAAATTTCTACCATGGTGACAAAATTCTACATAGTGATTTACCTGCAAAGATTCATGTTGCTGAGGCAGGGCGAAAGTATCACATAACAATAAGAAATGAAATGTGCTTTCAATAAAGTAAATACGTGTGTGTACCTTGACAGCCACTCTCCATGGCCGTGTTGTGCCCTGTGGACCCTCATGAAGCTCCTTTCAGAATGAAGTTTCATGGAAAGGAAGCCTGTCCTTTGTGATTGTATTTAGAAAGCCACTCAGCCACGGGAAAAGATGTAGGAGCTGTGATAACTACACATATAACTCTCAGGAGAGCACACCTAGGTTTCCACATCAAACTCAAATTTACTGCAATAAAGTAAAAATAGGACTCAAAGATATTTCTTTGCACGTTGCTATTCAGCTTAATTATTATCAAAATCCTAGCGGAACTGGCAATGGCACCTTGCAACTCCACGTGTGTATCAATCATTAAGTTAAAACATTTCATACTATCACTTTTAAACGTGAAACTCTTAGTAAAGCTACCTGGTTACATACTAACTGGCTACAAATCAAGGAAAGTACTTCCCCAAAAGAAAATAGTTTAAATACTAATACAAGAGAAGCTCAGTAAACCCTAGAAATTAAAGCTTATGCTTTGGATCATTACTATTAGTTGGTTCTCCTGTGCTGGTGTAACTGCGGATAGTGCAAAAGTAACGCTTCCGTTTCCGAGCTGGGGGAGGGGCTGAGTCCTGCTCCCATCTGCTAGATTATTCCTTTCTTCTTCTCCTTCTCCTTCTCCTTTTTTTTTTTTTTTGGTTTTTCGAGACAGGGTTTCTCTGTGTAGCTTTGCACCTTTCCTGGAGCTCACTTGGTAGCCCAGGCTGGCCTCGAACTCACAGAGATCCACCTGGCTCTGCCTCCCGAGTGCTGGGATTAAAGGCGGTGCGCCACCACCGCCCGGCTATTCCTATCTTCTTCAGCTAGAATGTAAGCAGTTTACTGGGGGGGGCGGGGAGGCAGGCAAATTACCCATGGAAAACACAAAGCCCTGGCCCACTGTAACACAACATTTACACAAATAATCAGCAAACCTGGTGGATATGATTAACACCGAACAGGGTTGAGAGGTTGGCAGAGACAAACACTCAGGCATGTGCTCTGAGGCAGAACCACCTATCAAGTGGCTAAGTGGCATTTAGCTTTTAGAAAGTTAACTTCTGCCTCGGTGTCTTCATGTGAAAAATGATACTAATGCCCACTAGCTCCTCGTGTAGTTGTGGGGACTAAAGAAGCTTATGTGTACTGAAGTGCCTGGTGGATAAGTGATTGACCACCATCGCTAATAACGTATGTATGAAACACCCAAATTCCAGGTAAGGAAGAGTTTTTTTACTTTGTTTTATTTTATTTTAGGTTGCCTCAGGACAATTGTTGTCATTTACTTCAATCTAGACAAGCTTTTTTTTCAAGATCTACATTTGTCTAGTTTTGCTTTCCATAGCAATAGTAGTATAGACTTGCAGGATGGAAATCTATTTCAAAAACCAAATCTCTACTGTAGAGGAGTAAATGCAGACAATACAGGGTTGAGAAGTGGACTTAATTAAGTTTGAGAACAGGAAGTATGGAGATGGAGGACCCTGGCTGGAGGCACTTAACAGCCAGCTGCTTCAAACCTTCCTTAGCCCCCGCCCCTGCTTCCTCCATCACACGGGATGCACCCACATTTCAGCAGTGTTCTGCCCTCAGCTCTGGCCATTCACCACCATCTCAAACGCCCCTTTACCACGGTTCCCCACCACAGAGCCAGAATAGCGTTCACTGCGGCTTCTCTCGGGAAGTACTCAAGCACCATGTTCGGGAACTGACGACGTCTACTGAGCTCAGTGCCCAGACTGGTGTGTGTTATGGACTCCTGAAGTTAGTTGCCTACATCAAAGACTGTACTCTGATTGTTATGTGACTGACAGGCAGCAGATGTTGCTATTCCTGCATGTTCTACGTACAATCTGTCCTCCCTCTGAGGTACGGGAAGAAACTGGGGGACCAGAGCACTATTTTAATCAACTTCCTGGGGGGGCAAGAGGGAAAGTCTATGACATTGTTTCTGATTTCAAAAGTTTATAAACATTCAGAGATGCAGGAAGGTAGGATAGGGGAAGCCAAAATAAATACTTAAAAGAAAAGGACAAGTTTGTAAAAATTATATTAAAATTTTAAAGTTTAAAAGTCCTATTTTGAATAAAATCAAATGAAAGTTTCAAATTCTAATTTTGTGTGGCTCATTTTTTAGAGTTTATGCTGATAAAAATTACCATGAGAAAAAAATAAATGTTATTTTCATTCCATGCAAACCAGTCAAACAAGGTCTTAGTTTCCAGGGAACTACAAAGGAAATGAATCCAGCTCACACCTTTAATGAACATTGTGTAATGTTCACGGGTTCAGCACGTGAGGTCTGAATGGGTCAGATCAGGAGGCCCAGAGCTGCATCCTAGTGTTTGCAGAGTACAAAAGGGTCCAAAAGCTACATGCCTGGTTGTCTGTTCAAAAGGGTCAGAGTTTGTCAACACATTAAAGAACAGACCTAAGTTAAAAATAGAATTCTCATTCTCTTGCCTACCCCTCTTTCCTGAAGACCTTCACTTAAAGTAGAGTTCCACGGATTTATAGCTCTCATAACTTTCTTGGTAAACCATCCCATGTGTTGAGATGCCTGAGTTCTCTGTCAACACTTCCTTCCTAGGTTTATTTGTATAATGGGCAGATAAACTGCTAATTGAACTCTATGTTTAATACAAATGAATTCTGACCAATTCAGACAAGTTAATGTTATTCTTCTTCTCATTTGAGTTGCCAAGTTCAAATACATAAATAATTGTAGCGGAAGTAAATGGAAACACTGATAAAGGAACTCTTGTCACTAAAAAAGACTGTCATATTATAGCACCAGTGAGAAGTAAAATTTCTGCATCTTTAGGAATGGGGGAACTGTTATTCTTGTTATTAGGGACAAGGACAAAAGTATGAAATGTATGCCTGTGTGAGTGTGAGACAAGTGTGTGAGAGAGAGTGGTGTGAGTGTGTCTGTGTTTCCCCTTTTCCTTAGCAATTAAAATTGAACTCATTTACCTAAACTCATACTCAGTACGTTAAGGAAATGTCCACTAGACCTGAGCCTTTTACACTAGAAAGTTTTGTAGTTTGTTCCTTCAAGTAAGAATCTAACCATCAAATAAATACTATTCTTTCATCAGCTTCTTCAGAAGACACTTCAGAAAACTCTAAATTCATCTTGTCATTCACATAGGGAAACAACCCATTACTAGAATGATCTGTCATCTAAACATTTTCAACTAGATGACTACACAATAACCCTGGTCACTAAAATATTTTGATCATTTGGTCAAATGTGGATATTGTTTGCATGGATAACAATATTTACATAGATGTCTAAGTATGGTAATTGTGGACTTCAAAGGTTGAATGTGAAACTGACATTTATAACCACTGCATATAAATGGCCAGGTAATCACGATACTCATGTGCTTATAAGTAGAATGTGTACTAATGGCCAGATCCTTTGTCAAAGACATTTGAATACCTTTCCATTTCTGACACTCCCCTTGGGAATTACTAGGTTTTTTTTTTTGCACCTCATTAAAATGCCATCACCTTTTGCTCAAACTGGTTGAAGAGTTGCTCTTGGGTCAAAAAGTACAAGGTCCACCTCATGATGGCATTTTGAGTAGCAGCTCAATTCTAGGTTCTGGGTGGAAATCTTCTTACTGGATAAGCTTATTCTTTGAGTGCTGTTTTAGATAAAGCTAAAAATATGACCTGCAAAATTCAGCACACATAAACTACAATTGCTCAGAAATGCTGGAAGTGAACAAATAAATAAGGTCCTCACTGTCGATCCTACCAGGTCATGGATTAGCTCTTTCCAGAAGCCTATGACCAAACTCAGCAAATGACCTGCTGGCATGAAGAGTAAGTTGGGTCAGTTCATAATTTAAATAGTGGTATTTCAATACATTTTCACTTCCTTTGTATTTTAAGTGAGAATATTAATTTTTCTGAAAAGTTGAACACATTGACTCAATCATTATAATAACTTTCCATTTTCCTATGAATCATCTTGTTTAGCTCTGGATCTAAATTATTCATTTTGAGGATCACTAATCTAAAGAATGAAATACAAACCTCAACCTTTCCTGAATGTCTTCCAGTCCAGTCTTCTCTCAGTTCTTTTTGGTGTTATAGATATTTCCAGTACCCACAGTGAACAGGCTAGGTTAAGCAAACCAGCTGATAGGACACAACAAGAAGCCCAAAGAAGACTGAGATCATAATGTCTTATGGTTGGCAATGCCGCCAGTGCAGTAAGTCAGCATACATGCAGAGGAATCCACACAGTAGGCCAGCCCTAGATACAGAGGAATCCACACAGTAGGCCAGCCCTAGATACAGAGGAATC
>CABHPQ010156562.1:7891-51203 GCA_902168405.1 Peromyscus aztecus | reverse complement strand
TTGGGGAACACAATATCATCACACCTCTGTGTGCTTACTTGGGGGAAGCAAGTGGGAGAGATTTATCCCGACCTCCGGCAGACCGGGACACAGGAAAACTTCCAACTACACTGTAAAGGAACTAGAGGGAAAATAACAAACCTCAGGATATTAGTATTACTGATTTTAATTGCTTTTTTTCTGTGACAATCTCATGCATGTATATAACGCATCCTGATTATCCTTTCCCAATATTTTCCATCTCCCTCCTACCCCCTTCAATATGTATATCCTACTTCCTGACTCCTTCAAGACCCATACAGTGGTCTCTTTCTAGTTCCCTAGCTTCTGTAGAACTGCAAGGATCCAAATATGAGGGCAAACACTGTGGCAGTTGCTTTTCTATGCCTGAGTTACCTTTCTCAATATAAACTTTTTTTTGACTATTCATTTCTTATGCCTATAAGCAGGTGTTTCTTTTTTATTTTTATTTTATTTTATTTTATTTTACAATACCATTCAGTTCTACATATCAGCCACGGATTCCCTTGTTCTCCCCCCTCCCGCCCCCCCTCCCCTTCCCCCCAGCCCATCCCCCATTCCCACCTCCTCCAGGGCAAAGCCTCCCCCAGGACTGAGATCAACCTGGTAGACTCAGTCCAGGCAGGGCCTGTCCCCTCCTCCCAGGCCGAGCCAAGCGACCCTGCCTGCATAAGCCCCAGGTTTCAAATAGCCAACTCATACAATGAGCACAGGACCTGGTCCCACTGCCTGGATGCCTCCCAAACAGATCAAGCCAATCAACTGTCTCACCCATTCAGAGGGCCTGATCCAGTTGGGGTCCCCTCAGCCATTGGTTCATAGTTCATGTGTTTCCATTCATTTGGCTATTTGTCCCTATGCTTTCTCCAACCTTTCCATTTTCATCCATTGATCTGAAAATTTCATAATTCCACTCCTCTTTGTAGCTGGATAAAATTCCATTGTGTGTATACACCATATTTTCATTATCTACTCATCAGCTGATTTGTTTTTCTAGCTATTGTGAAAAGAGCAGCAAAGAACATGTACTAGCAAGTACTCTGTAGTAGGGTTCAGAGGTTCTAGGAAAGAAATATACAGAGTTCAATGATGGATAAAAGTTCCTCTTTTCAAAGATCTTGCATGCATTTTTTGTCATTTAATTTCTTTATAATAGTTGCTCTGGCAGGGATGAGATGAAATGTCAAAGCAGTTTTAACTTTCATTTCCCTGATAACTAATGATAATGATATTTTTGTTTATTTGCCATTTCTAACTATGTTTTCAACATTGAAGTGGAGAGGGTCTTTATTCATATTTTCTGAAGGAGAAGATGATTACATTTTATCTTGTTCCAAGCTTCCATATGTCTTTCACAAAATTTCATTATATATTATAATACTTCATGTATATAAAATTTATATGTTATAGTTTTATTGTTAAGTTTGCTGACATTATCATCTTGTAGCCATGGTGGTCAGAAAATTATCTTGGTTTTCTCTAATTGTTTAGCATCCTGGTCCTGGGTCAGTGTGTTTTCCATCCTCAGGTAGCTTTCATTCTTGAGTTTCTAGTAGTTTTCATCAAAAGTTTTCATTTAGAGTTTATGGGGATTCTGGAGTTTTGGGTTTTTTTTAAATAAGAAATGCAGAAGTATTGAGAGAATATTTGGGAGAATTTTTTTGCTTCCATTTTATCTGTCTAGTAGTGTTCTTGGGCTAATATTCCAGTCACACATTTCCTGGATACTTTCTAGAAACAGTTCCATTTCCTTCTGATTATAGAATACAGCTCAGAAGAAGTTGGAAGTCAGTCTAAATTTCTTCCTTCTTGACTTTAATGTGCCAACTTATGCCAAAATAACTGAAGACATGCCTTCCTTTTCAGATTTCAGTGACAAGGAGACTGTGTCTTGGAGCAAATTTTTGGTGAAGGATCTGTCATTGCAAAGCTGTCTCTTGTGCTATAACATTTTTACAACCAGCCTTTTGATATACCCTTAACACTCATTTTGTTTTTTCTCCTATTACATCAAAGTTAGATAATCAGTTGACTGGGAGAAATTGCTCAGTGGGTAAAGTGCCATACAAATGTAAGGACTTATGTTCAGATTCCCAGAACCCATTTGAAACCTCATGTGGTAGTACATATTATCTGTAATCCTAGCACTCCTGTGGGGAGATGGGAGGCAGAGATGTAAGAATTCCTGTGAGTTCACTGGCCAGCTACCTTGGCACAGGCAGCAGTAAACAAGATACCTTGTTTCACACAAAGTAGAAAGCAAAAACCAAAGCCTGAGGCTGTCCTCTTGACCTCCACATGCTTTCCATTGCACAGTGCTCCTGTGTGCATACACACACACACACACACACACACACACACACACACACACGTTCATGTGCACATGCGCAAGCAAATTAGATCATTAATATATACAAACTTTTCAGTATCATCCTTTATTCCACTAACCACAAGAAAAACAAAAAGATAGGAAGTTATTGGTAGTGACTATAGAAACAGTTATTAACGAAGAATTGTATAAAAAGCATAATAGATTGACTTTTTCTATGGGACACAGGAACTTAGAGATAAACACATAACCTAGTAACTGCCTTCATTTGTTACACTTCTTAAAGGTATAACCTTTATAATGTGTGTCTGGGACAGGCCTGGAGGCTTGTCGAATGTGGAGATGTATTGTTGTCTCAGATGACCTTCCTGTGCTCAGGGGAATTTCAGTGATGAATTCATGGTAATCTGTTCAGATTTCTTAAGAAGAGAAAAATACAAGTCTTTGACAATATACCAGATTAGCTTATTTAACCATTTATGTAAACCATTGAAGTGAATGGGGCTCATATTTTGTTTGAGAAAACATCTTCAATGTTAATCATTTGGCATCTTATTTTACAGTGACCAGCCATTTGCTGTCATAAATCGAGTGCAAAATTGCTGGTTCTTTTAATTTATGAATTGCTAGCACTATCAGACTGTGCTGCACAGCTGTTACTCAATCTTAGAAGGACATCTTTAACATTGGTTTTTGTACATGATTAAAGACTATTGTAGAAACAGAAGCTTAAAACTTAGTCCCCCATGTTATTTTGGCTCCTCGTTGTTAGGTTATGATGTTTGAAGCCAACTGTGAATGTACAGAATATACATTTGTCTTTACTTTCCATTTTGAAACATCACAGAACAGTGGGATGTTGAGGCTGGTGTTTCTCTTCTTGGTGAAGTATGTGCTCTAGATTCTGTGCAGTAACAAAAATGTATTATATACACATACTGCCTCCTGGGGACTAGCTTGTACAATGGTATCATAGCAAACAGGAAACTTTCAATAAAATTTATTTGGAGCAAAAATATACTTGACTAGAATATATATATATTTGTAAAATCACAGAATAATTGACCTGGTCCAGATGAATCCAGTATAATCTCTTATTTTTCAAAGTGGTATTTTTATCTGTTATGGAAAGTCTACTGCAATTTTTAAAAAAATAAGAAAATAGGCAATGGCTGAGGGGGTCTTTTGTTACACAGGTAGAAAGAAAAAAAATAACTAAATGGGGCATGCTACAGGATAGTAATCTGTTTCCTTATTCCGATTTCTTTCCTCTTTGTCATTAAGTTTCTATGTCTATTGCTTATAAAAGTGTTTATAGGAACCTTGATGGCACTGATGACTGAGTGAGGAACCCCAGTGTTGTTCCCAGTAGGACAGACTGATGACAGCATCCACTGGATCTATGTAATGTGTTATACCAGAGTGCCTGTCAGCAACTTTTACAGAGAAAGGAAGAGGCCAGATTGGAGCTGGGTGTCTTCACTTAGCAGGATTTTCTTAGAATTGCCTGTTGCAGTAATAAACCAAAGATATGATTTCCCACTGCTCTGTTATTTTGTGTGCTTGTTTTTGTTTTAAAGAGACAGACAGAGTGCACTCTCTAGGACTCTGAAGGACTAGCTGCAATCCTTTCTTCAGAGGACCTCCAATCTGTTCATTGCAGTTTGAGTAAGAGGGACCCTGGAGCCACTGCTGGGAGAGATGTCTATTATGATTTTACACAAAACTTGCAGATTGACAGATGGGCATCAGTATAGTTGGTATTTTCTTTGGGCCATCAACCAGCTCCCAAATAAGACATGGAGACTTATTAATTGTGAGTGCTCAGCCTTAGGTTAATCTAGTCCCATTAATTCTTTTAACTTAATTTATCCTGTTTCTATTCATCTATGTTTTACCTTGCACCTTTTTATCTTTCTTTCATTCTGTATGTCCTACTTTCCTGCTTCTTCTGTGTCTGTCTGTCTGGCTCTTGACATCTCCTTGTCATCTACTTTTCTTTTTTTTTTTTTCAAGCCTAAATTCCTCCTCCTACTTGTTCTACCTGTCTGGAAGTTCCACTTATACCTCCTTCCTTGCTATTGGTTGTTCAGCTTTTTATTAGATCAATCAAGTGGCTTAGGTAGGCAAGCTAAAACAGCAATACATCTTTACATAACTAAACGAATGCAACACATCTTTACATAGTTAAACAAATATTCTGCAACACAAACAAATGCAATGTGTCTATACATAGTGAAACTAATGCAACACATCTTTGCATAGCTAAATGTTCTGCAACATCTCAGCAAATTTGTGCCATTTGAACTGCAAGCTTAAAAGTGGCTGAGGAGAGAATCTCTGCTTTGCAAAACAATAATAAGATGGCTAGAGAGAATAAGCATTTGGCAAATAGCAAACTTGACAAGCTTCTGGATTCCAAGGCTCTCCCATATAATTAGGATAAATAAGTCATTTTGTTTGGATGGATAAAGTTGCTTGACCCTTTTTCTAAGACACTGAGAATTCCTTCAAATTTTTCTTTGAAAGCAGCTATGAGCATATATACAAATATATATATATATATGTGTGTGTGTGTGTGTGTGTATACATATATATATACAAATATACCATATATACAAATGTCCTTCCCATTGCCTTTTAATATACTTCAGAGATGCTAAACTTGACTGATTATTAACATAGATGATTAAAAAAATATTCTAAGTCTCCAAGCATCCCATACATATTTTCCCCTGAAATAAATATTTATTCAATTTTTACTGTCCTGTAGATATATTCAATAAAAATGAAATTAGTCATTTTCCTGGCTCTCATGAAAAAAAAATAGGCATCAAAAGAATGATTTTTACAAATGCTATTTATCGTGTTTCATATACGTTTTGGAGGAAGGAGGCCCAAAATCGTGCCATATTTTGAACCAAAAAAAGTTGTTGGAAATTGTGCATTCTTTGCAGTCTCATAAGACACTGGAACACTTACAGTTTGGGTATGTTCTGAATAAAAATTCAGTTGTACAGAAGTGAACTGTCTCACATGAAGAGTCGTCTGAGAATGAGATTCCTACAAAAGACTGGCAAATCCTCATCTCTGATCTTTTCCTAGAACGGACTGAAAATTAACCTTGATTGGTGCTGTCAGGTACACATGCTTTCCTTGTGTCCCAGCGGGATCTCAGAAAACCCAATTCAGTGAAGCAATTAAAGCGCCACAGGAGAGCCGTGGGAGAGGCACCCAAAGAGGGGGGACTCCTGCCTCCTGTTGGCTTCTACATCAAGCCCATGTCACAGGCTGCTCCAAGAACAAGAGGAAGAGGATTTGGGACTTTGTGCTACCAGTTATGTAGTTTAGGCAGAGAGCAGAATAAAATATCTATTTTCATGTGAGTGTTTATGTGCACGTATTCTTGTATGTGCTTATGTATATGTGTGGGGGGTACATGTTCACATGCCTGCGTTTGTATGTGGAGGCTAGAGGTCAGTGACAACTGCCTTCCTCAATCGCTTCCCACCTATGTTTTGAGAAGGAATTTCTCATTGAACCTGGAGCTCATCAATTCCTTTAGACTGGCTGGCCCAAGGCCTTCCTGGCTTGGCCTCCCCAGGACTATAGATTTGGTTGCCATGCCTGGCTCTTAAAGTAGTGGTGAGCCTCTGAGCTCAGGTCATCATGCTCAGAGGACATGCACTTCACTAGCTGAACCAGCTCTTCCACCCTGAGACAGCTTTTTAAAACCAAACCAAACCCAAATCTCATTCCCAGAACACATAAGAGAAAGCTATCACTTTTCAGAAGTCTTAAGAGTAAATCTACTAATATTCCATTTTTTTTCAAAAAGAAGGAAACCAAATCAATTCGTAGACTGAATTCAGAAATTAGCGTTGATTGGAATGTTCTGATCAACCCCCAAAATGGGTGAATTCACTAGAGAGTTTCTTTAAGCAAGGAGGAAAGTAGAGGCAATTGCTTTCTTCACCTTCTCTTTCTCCTCCTCCTCCTCCTCCTCCTCCTTCTAGTTTCTGAATATGAAAAGTATTTGATCCAGACGTTTAAACGTCTCTAGAACTTCACAATTTAACAGAGGCTGAAATATGCATTATGGGCCAAAGTTCTTCTAGCATCAGTGAGCCTTCACCAGCTTTCCAACTGCACATGCACACTGGTGATTCCGAGGAGACCAGGTCTGTGTGCAGGAACCCAATGCAGACATGCCAAGGGCATGCTTTGTCTTTCTGTCAAACAGTCTACGTATCTTCCTTATAGAGAAATTTCAAGATTCCAGATCCCTGAACAGAAGCATTTTGTATACACAGGGACTCGCTTCAAGACTTTCAACTGTTTTCTCTTTTACAGTGGGTTAATTTTTCATTTACATGCTACATTGTTGAAGAGAAGCCACACAGTTACCAAAACTTTAGGCAATGATAAAATGCATTCTTGACACCTGTCTGACCGGAGATCCTTTGATTATAAAATCTGGCCCCCAATCAGCTGATTCTGGATCTGGGGCAAAGCCTTGTAGACATGTGTGTGAGAAATAAGCAAATGACAATCATTTCTTCTCACCCGGCAGGTGGAAAATTAGGATTTCCACCATCCCTCCCACCTGCTACAGTGGCACCATAGGACGGGGAGCTGATTGCACCGATCAGAGTCAACAACATCCAAAGGGCTGGTAAATGGTATTCTGACCCTGGCAGCCATGACTACAGCACCAGGACTCCTGGCCTTCACTGGCTGCTACCTATAGAAAAAGGCCCAAAGACTCAAAGCCTCCAAGAGGAAGTTTAAAGAAGAGAAATGAAAGAAAAGTAAAACGAAATAATAAATAATAGTCATTTTCAACAAAAACAAATTTGACTGGATGTATAATCTCTAAAATTTAGATGTTTTACTTTCAGTGTGGATCTGTGCAAAGATAGCATTGTTTCTGCTTTGCACAAGCACAATTTTTAATAATATGCTCAATCATTACCATCACACAATGACCCACACTTTAATAGGCACTCCAGACATTACTCCCCATTTTTGTAAACTCAGTAAACTCTAATAAAGGTATTTTATGGGCAGAAGGGTTATTTTTTTTTAAAGAAGATATATTATCTAGATTTCATCAGCACATAAAAATGTTATCTTGGGAACCCTGGAAGATTCATATATTTCTAAATTATAGCACATTGCTGTCACTTTCGCATGAGATCATTCTAATTTTCTAAAATATATATATAGTAGCTTGGACTGGGTCATGTTTCACACTTTATTCTATTTGAATTAATGATATTATTTACTCAGAGCTTGGCTGCTCACTGGCCTCACATCCGATGAGGTAGTTCATAAAGAGGCAGCAACATAATAAATGAGGAAAATGTTATTTACTCGCTTGCCCAATTCTCAGGAGCTTGGTGTAAATTCCACTCAATAAAATGTGCTTGGTTTGCCTCTGTGTTCCTTGAAGGCTGGGGAGAAGGGAACAGACAGCGGGAATGCTCAGTCTCAGCCTTTGTAGGACAGGCTCCTGGGCACCTGCAGTGCCTGCCCTTGATCTAGGAAACAAACATGTTCTCAGCTTGGGAACTCCTTGATCCCAGAAACAAAACTATCTCCTGCCATAGAACTTCAGCACCAGTAGTTCAGCTTTACCTCTCCAGCCCCAGGAGAGGCCAATAATACCAGACAGCAAGGACTCCAGTGAGTTGTGCACAATGAACCTTTCTTAGAGCAGCTATTCAATAAATGAGAATTATGCACAGAATGAAAACTCCAGTGTTTCCAGAAGTACTCAGTTTGGCATCTTGCAGCCAGGTCTGAAACTAAATGAGAACCCAGTGCAAAGAGTTCGGAAAAGAGAAGAGAAACATTTCTAAGCAGCAATGGAGGAGCAGAGAACCAGGCTTCTCTTGGTCATACGTTTCAACCCTAAGTGTTCCCGACAAGACCTTTGGCATCACAAGAAATACTGTGGTGGTCAGCGTAAGGCCAGAATGTATGACGGGAGCCCCAGGCCACGCTTGTTTATCTTGCTTACCCAGGGATCTGTGGTTGCCATGGCTCATATATCAGAAGAAGAGAGAGAGCATTCTAGTACCTTATGTCTTTGCTTCAATTCCAGGGCCCTAGTGGAATATCAAGTTAGTATTTTAAATACCTGTGACATGGAATTGAGTCCTCTTACTTTCTAACACCACAATTATAATTCAACACCAGAATAACAGTAAATAAATATCACCCCCACCCCAGAACAGACTTCAAATAATATAAATACAATTCCAACAAACAAAAAAACAAAGAGAAAAACTACTCACAGTCAATTTTATGCTGCACAGAATTTAACAGATACACAAGGAGACAGAAAGGAGAGTACTTTTGTAACATAAAATCCTGCAGGCTGACTGTAAACCTGGCAGCCGTTTGTACTCTTACCAGCACTGGCTCCTGCTGACCTGGATCCCTTTCTTCAATTACTTTGTCTCAGTCCACTCAAGGGACAAAGTATAAAGTCAGAAACTCAGCTACCCACAGGTTGAACAGACTTGTTAAAAATAAAATAAATCATATTCCAGAAAGCTCCAAAGAAGAGCTAGACTTTGCCACAATCTTAATGGAACACTGAATCCAGGCAATGCAGTGTAGTGCAAGATACTCAGATGTAATTTGCTACAATTTCCCAGACCCTTCTCTCCCAGGCCCATGCCCATAATGTGCCCATTTGGACATTCTCTTTAGAAAATTTTTATCACTTTTATTTACTTGTGCATACTTGCAAGTGTCTCAGGATGTGCATGGAGGTCAAAGGACAACTTACAGGAATTGGTAGTCTCCTTCTATCATGTGGGTCCCAGGGACTGAACTCAGAATGTCAAGCTTGGCTGCAGTTACAACTACCCTCTGAGCCACCTCTCCTCCAGTCTTTCCCATTTATACACTTTATAGGTAAGTCTATAAAGGCTGCATCTGTATTCAACATGTATTGACTGTTTCCTTGCCATTATTCCCTGATCAACACAATTGCACTGCATTTACATTATATTGGGCACTGTAAGTATCAATGATGATTTCAACTGTATATAAGGAATTCATTGGTTGTATGCAAATAGCATTTCATTTTACATAATAATGTGATCTTCCTGTGTTGTGGAATATTACTTTAACTGTGTAAAGGTGTGTTACATTTGTTTATGCTGCATGTGTTTAATTACCTAAAGATGTGTTACTGTTTCACCTTGCCTGCCTAAGGTACTTAACTGGTCTAATAAAAGTTGAATGACCAATTGCTAGGCAGGAGAGGGATAGGCAGGCTGGTAAGCAGAGAGAGTAAAGAGAAGACAGGAGAGAAGAAAAATGAAAGGAACAAGGGAAAATGACAGAACACGCCTGGGGCCAGAAACCAGGTAGCCCTTGGCCAAACATGGAGACAGCAGAAAAGTAAGACATACAGAAAGAAAGAAAGGTAAAAAGTCCCAAGGCAAAACATGGATAAGGAGAAACAGGCTAAAATAAGAGCCAAACTAAGACCAAGCATTCAAAACTAATAATAGGTCTCCATGTCATAATTTGGGAGTTAGTTGGTGGCTCAAAAGAAAAAGCCTGGTACAATCTTGGAACCAACTCTGGCAGATAATGAAACAAGTGAGTTATGTATGAACATATACATATATGTAAATATGTATAAAACATATAAATACATACTAATGCAAAGTTACACATAATCTAAACTCAGTTTCCTTCTGGCTATCCATAAACAATAATTTCTTACTAAGAATGGTCAATATATTTCTGATACCGTGTTTTTTCTTACAGATGCAGGCATGTCTATAAACACTTGTAAACAAGTTTTAAATGCTTTTTCAATGTTCCTTTTTGTTATATGTATTGTGAGGTAAACAAAATTAAAATTCCTGCTTTAGCAATTTACAAAATACATCATTTTGTTTAAGGTGGGGGTTCTTATCATGTAACCCTGGCTGGTCTTGAACTCATTACATAGACCTGGCTGGCCTTGAACTCACAGATTCTTTTGCTTTTTGCCCCATGAGTTCTGGGATTAAAGGTGTACTCCACTTTTTTATGTATAATACATATATTATATATAATACATATTGACATATCATATATGTGTGTATATACAATTCTTAACAATGGGGTAAATCTTAACACAAGTAGAAGTCCATGGTTGGGGAAAGAATGGACACTGTGACGTGCATGTGGGTCAGTTGTGAGTAGAGAAAGGGTCAGAATGTCTTTTGTGTGTCTTTCTGGCTTTTAAGGTTTAGGAACAAAACAACTAATTTGTGGACTTGGGCCTGTAATTTCCTCCACTAATCAGTGGCCATATTTCCCTTAGTTATGAACATCAAGTGTGTTTGAAAAGAAGTTGGCTCTAAGGTGCTGGTCCAACAGCCTCTTCACATCATCAATAATTTGCTGAATTTATGATTAAGTGTAAAATACTTCAGTAATGGGTCTGGAACTAGAAGAGCTCAGGATTGAATATGTTCATTTGTAAGATACTGAAATGTAACCCTAGGCTCCAAACTATGAGTTGAAAGTGGAAATCAACCATCAGTCTTCAATAGCCCTGTGGATCTTTGCTTCCAGCTACCATATGATGATTTTAAAACCTAGGTCTTAGGGGCAAGATTGTTTTTCTCATTTGTGGTTGTTTGAGGATAACATCTATATATTCCTAGCTTATTCTTTCAAATTGTTAATAAAAATACAATGGAGACAGTTTTTAATTACATGGATCCACAGCAAATTTATTTCTTTTAAGCCAAACTATAAAAGTTTAAGCACAGGTAAATATTCTAAATTATCGCACAGTAGCATAGTAATATATGTCCTTAACATTATTTTGTTCTTCCTGGTATGAGATTCTAAATGCCTAAAATTACTTTTTAACAAATAAACTTTAATCTCATTCATCTGTGTGATGTTATGAGACAGTTTCAACAGTTTGACATAGCCATGCATGTGTTTGGTAATTACAGAAATGTTTAGTTTCATAAAATATTTGTTCATCTCACCACCAATAGAATCACTGGAGGGGAACACTGTGGATAAGAATGGTCGTTACCATGATCTGATACATAGGATGTCATTTTTCTTTAATAGAATACAATCAAAAGGTTTAGGATTTACCACTAAAGACATTTAATGTTACCATTAGGGACAGAAAGGATGAGACTCCAACCCATTTCATATGCCCCTTCAGTTGCCTCTGCCTTTTCTTTCAATAAACTACTAAGCTCATTTTCTCACTTGGTATGAATGTGAAGTGATATTTTCCCAAGGCTGCTGTGAGAGACAATTTCAGAGTCTAAGAAACTTCATACGTAGGAATTTTACTTTAAGGATTTTGGTCTGGCTCTATCCTCTTTGTGTGCCTCTCTGTGTCTTTTTGTCTCTCAAGTTTACCATGCCAGTCACAGTCCTATCATTTGGTAGCTGGCTAAATAATTGTTCTTCTGCCTTGCAATTTTCAGGCTTAGCTATCAGTAGCATATATAATGGTTTTGCCTCACCAGACCATACTTACTTAATTTTCTTTCTCTCTTTCTTCCATCCTTTTTTCCTTCCTTCCTCCTTATCTATCTATCTATCTATCTATCTATCTATCTATCTATCTATCATTTTTTGGTTTTTCATGACCAAGTTTCTATGTGTATCTCCCCCCCCTCCACGCTTTGTAATTTGATCACTTCAGATCCTCATTGTTCTTGTTGAATACAATTTCCAATGTGTTTTTATCACTATGGTTTCGTACAAATCTAGTAACTATATAGTAAATGGTTTTGTAAATGCACCTTCCCTATCTAGTACTTTACTTTGCATATGTCAAAGAATCAAAATTTGTAGTGGTGTGTGTGTGTGTGTGTGTGTGTGTGTGTGTGTGTGTGTGTAGGAGAAGTTTGAAAACCAGATGGTTGAGATTATTAGACCATATTCAATATCCATTACAGTGTCTAACATTTGTATAACTTTCCAAAGTGTTTTTATATGCTTGTTTTTGTTTTCCCCTCTTAGTTCCATCTGAAATTAAGCTATTTCCATTTTATGAACAAGAAGACCAAGTTTTTGGAGAGTTTCATGGAACTGCTCCTGGTGATACAGGGAGAAATGAAAGAGCTATGTCATCTAAGGTCTGGTGCTTCTAAACCCAGTAATCTTTAAAATACGAAGCCTAATGTAAAAAACTGAGGAGCAAGTGTAGAGTCATACAACACATTCGACATCTTGATTCTTGCAAAGATTCTAGGTGGCTATGAACAAATTGGATAAATGTTTTGAGCCTGAGTTTTATCATTTCAAAATGAACCGAGTAATCTAGGCTTCCAGGGGAAAGTGTGAGGTATTGATAAGATAGCCAATGAAAAATTGACTAATTAAGTAGAAACATGTATCAATGACTCTCCTTCTTTTGTATCTACTACCCACTCCAGTGATAGTATAAACCTGGGTTTCCTTTTATTTTCACGTATATGTAGTGTGTGTGTGTGTGTGTGTGTGTGTGTGTGTGTGTGTGTGTGTGTGTACATGTTTCTAAGGCGTGAACATAGAAGAGAGAGGACAACTTGCAAGAGGTGGTTCTCTCCTACCACCATGTGGGTCCCAGGTATTGAACCCACATCGTCAGGCTTGGCAGCAAGAGGCATCTTGTTGTTTCAAAGTTCCTCAAAAGTTACATAGCTGCTAAAGTCTTGACATAGTGCAACAGAGATTTCCACAGAGTTCCATTAGTTTTAGATATACCTAAAAAATAGGAGATATAGAGTAAATATATGTACTATTACTTATTGCATCTTTTGAAATTTAAACAATAAGAACAAAAATTATCAGCTAAATCTATTTTCAGAAAGCACTAGGATATCAAGACATGGATCCTGAGAAATTATCTTAATATATTCCATGCTTGAGGAGGATGTGCCTGAGACAAAAGGCAGAATATAGTGCTTCAAAACTGAGTTTACATCTCAACAATTGCATTTTGGTGTGTTTTTTTAATTAAACTTTTAAATACATTTTACATACCAACCACAGTTTCCCCTCCCTCCTTCCCTCCATTCACTCCCTGCACCTGCCTTCTACACCTCCCCCATCCACTCCTCCTCTGTCTCCATTCAGAAAGAGTAAGGCTCATGGGAGTCAACAAAGCATATTAAGTTGAGGCAGGACCAAGCTCCTCTCTGCTGCATCAAGGCTGAGCAAGGCATCCCACCATAGGGAATAGGTTCCAAAAAGCCAGCTCATGCATCAGGGATGTGTCCTGGTCCCACTGCTAGGGACTCCACACACAGAGCCACAAAAGATACACAACTGTCACCCACATGCAAAAGATCTATCTACGTTGGCCACATGCTGGCTCCCTAGCTGTTGGTCTAGAGTCTATGATCTCCAAGAAGCTTGGGTCAGCTGTCTGTAGGTTTCCTGGTCACGATCTTCACCTCCCCTCGTTCATATAATATCTCCTCCCATTTTCAACTGGACTTCTGGAGCTTAGCCCATTCTTGACTGTGGATCTCTTGATCATTCAATCCCTGTAGATTCCTTATAACAAAGACAGGAGCATCCAAGGGGGCTTGATTACCTGCTGTGGCTTTTATGCAACTGACAAAAGCGTAGATGTTAAAAAGCTAATCTCTAAATTTATGTGTGGATGGTATTCAGAGTGAGGCCTTTGGCGAGTAATTGGGGGATAGTTAAGGTCAGAATGCTGGTTCTCCCCTGATGTGGTTTGTAGCATTAAAAACAGAAGAAAAGAAGCCTGAGTGCGTGTGATCCAGTGTCTCACTATAGTGGTATTCTATTTGTACTGAAATGTGATTTTATTTGTATGTTAATAAATAAAGTTGTCCAGAGGTCAGAGTTTAGCAAGCCATAGCGAGAGCTGGGCGTGGTGGTGCACACCTTTAATCCCAGTACTCAACAAGCAAAACTAGGTAGATCTCTGTGTGTTCAAGGATACAGTCAGCATTGGAGACACACGCCCTTAATCTCATTACCAACCATAGACCTGGAGGTCTGTACAGAGAGGCAGTGATGAGACAGCCACGTAGTTAGGTTTACAACCAATGAGAAGGAAGAACCAAAACTCTTTATAAGTTAAACGCACAGGAAGTAGCTCCCTTTTCGGAGAGGTTTCTTGGCGGAAGAAGCTAGCCAGCAACACGCGGGTAAGCTCCTAACTCTGACCTCTTGAGTTTTTATCTTTACCTTGGCTCTGTGTTTCTTATTTAATAAGACGGTTAGTTACATCTACATCTCACCATGCTTCCTGACATCTTATGACCTGATAAGGAGTCATGTGACTCCTCCTCTTGAATTTCCACGGAACAGTGAGACACAAATTTCTGAGCTTTATACGTTATGAAGTCCCAGATATTCTACTAATAAAGTTTCTGTTTCTCAATTAAATTGCCTCCTATGGTGAATATTTTGCAGTATATTAACACAGAATGTCTACAGCCTGTAGATGAATTTCTAAATGGTCTTATTAAGTAAAAAACACGGAGTAAAATATAGGGGTGAAAGCCTTAGAGAGATCAGAGAAATAGGGAAAGCCACCAGCCAACCTTACCTCACCAACTATACAGCTTCCAAAATGTTACTTCCTGTCTACCCAAGTCTATATGCCTTGCTGTGGAATTAAGGCAGGTCCCATCACACTTGGCTGTTGCCGGTGTGGCCTTGAACACACAGAGATCCTGCCTGCTAAGTGATAGGATTAAGGGAGTGTGCTACCATTGCCTGACTTCTTTGTTTACTTAAAATGGCTTTCCTTTTCCTCTGATTCTCCAGGCAAGCTTTATTTATTAAATAAATAAAAAGCACAAATAAAATATCACCACATTTCAGCACAAATAAAATATTACCACAACAGTCAATGCTGATTAGTTCCTTATTTCTTTTTACATTTTACTAAAGTATTTGTGGCCGTAGAGCAGCTTTCTCATAGCTGTCAGGGTGAAGAGATGGTGAAAAACCACATGTAGAGGACTGGGCAGGGTGCAGGAGCTTGTCGGTTAGAGGTGGTACTAAAAGTCCAGTGGTAACGAGAACCTGTGATCCCGAGGAGGGATCCTTATCATTCATAGTAATAATAAAGTATTTTAAAATAGAACAAGAAAAAGGCTCAAACAGAAAGTGGATCATCCCAAAAAGAGAAAATATAGACTGTCATCAATCACTGATTAAAAAGATGATCTTCAGAAGAGGAGGATTTAAGACTGTCTATCTTTCTCCTGAAACTCAGTATTTTCCTCAGCCCTTCTAAAGCCTAAATCCTAGGATGTTGATGTTTTTTACTCTATTACTGTTTACATTTCCTCCTGTTTTGGTGTGGAATCAAAATGTTTACAGTTTTCCTACTTAGCTCTAATTTGTAAGGCTCCATATGAATAAACAGAGATTGCTGCGGCTACAGTTTCTACCTCATCCTTCCACGGGACCAGAAGTCCTCAGTCTGCACTCCTAGAAGTGACCAGCTCTTTTTTTATTTTGCCTGATTTTCTCATAATTAAGTTCTCAACCAACGGGGGGAAAATATTTTAAAAGACATTTCATTTTGCTGAAGACACCAGGTATTTGTCTGAATATTTTTTTTCCAATTCTCCCAAATTCACATATTAAAACCTCATGTGAATGTGATGTCATTAAGAGGTAGGACTTCTTCTGGGGGGCTGGATAGGTCATCCCAGCTCTGCCCTCACTGAGAGATTGCTGCCCTTATCACAAAGAACTAAGGGGCCTGTTCCATCAGAGGAGGACGCAGAGAGAAGGCACCGTTTATTAAAAAGGAGACAGAAGGGATCTCATCAGACCCCATATCTGCTGTCACCTTTATCTTGGGCTTCTCAGTTACCAGAGCTTAAGAGAAACAGATTTCCGGTATTCAAAAGCCACACTATACTGTCCTTTGTCAAAGCCGCTGAAATGGCCTAAAACACTAGTTATGGAGTTTTGCCGCTTTAGTGTGTTTTCTGGCCCAGTGTACACAATTGAGTCTTCAGGCTTAGAGAGGACTAGCCTGCCCAAAGTAAGTGCAGAGACCCGGTGATGAATTCTTCAAAGTCGTCAGTGTCCTTTTCTTTCCCGACCCTTTTCCAAAATGTGGAGCTGTGATTGGATGCCATTGTTCCTTTGGGGCAGTTAATCACTGACTTAATAAAACTGGTTAGAAAAGTCTATAAATGGACTCCCTAGAAAGTAGAGAGCAGACTAGGCTCTTAACAGATGAGCAAGACTGTACCGCCTGCAGTCAGCTCTAGCGTGACTGGTGAACTAGGCTTTCTTCCCATCGTGTTTTGGCTAGGCAGTTGTCTGCTCTTCACCAGACACATGGCAGCATTGGTAGCATGATTCACACCCACTCTTCAGCATGTGAGATGCTTCTGCTATAGCACCGAGGTCAAGGGAAGGGCTTATGAGTTCAGAAATCCAACCAGATCATACCTAATCAAAAAAGAAAACCATATAGAGGCCGTTAGAAGTTACAGGAAGCTACAGCTGACAGATCCTGCAACTGATGCTTGCTGGTAGGAGAGATTAAGTGCTGGGTTTTCTTTTAATTTCTTCCCAGAAAGCAAGCATTTGGGGTAGTTCAGTCTTACCGGTCAAAAGCTTTCTATCCCTCTGCTTCCAGAATCTACATTGCTTTCAAACTTGCACTGACTCTGAGGATACAGTTTCACACACACACACACACACACACACTATCCACAAAGGTCTAGTAATGAGTAGTGCTGGTCACATTGCAGCTCAACAATACAATATCATCAGTACTGTTGTTGATACTAGGTTGCTTATCCAGGATTCACCCTTGTGAGAGAGAAAAATTTGTTTGGGATGAGGAGTGATGGTTAAGTTAGTAAAGTTGCTGGGTACACAAACACGAGGCACTGAATTCCAATCTCTGGCACCCATCCACCCTCTCACACACAAGCTGGGCAAGGGTATAATCCTAGCACTGCGGTGAAGACAGGGACATCCTGGAGTTCACTGGCCAGCCTGCCTAGCTAAATTGGTGAGCTCAGTTCCAGTGAGAAACTTTGTCTCAAAAAGTAAGCTGGGTGTTCTGTAACAGGCCTGGCAGAAATGAAAGAATTCTGAAGTGACACCATGTTATTCAATATGACAATCAGACTATTGGGACAACTGGAACACAAAGAAATGGAAGTTCCCAGGAATCTACTCCCTGGAGAAGAAAATGGCACTTGATAGAGGGGCAACTTCTATCACAGAAACAGATTCCATATATTTCTAACAGCTTGTCTGACCCCCTTACAGAATGTGGCAGAAGCCCAGATATTCAAAGTGGAGCCTTTATCTGCACAACTTGGACATGCATATCCCTTGGTCCTCTATTTCAACCTTGATCTCATTTCAGGGCCCTGAAGAAGGACTTGAGGGCTTTGCTGGATCTCTTTGTTCCTTTTTCCAAAGTGGCCACATAGAATAAATCCCCACCCCCACCCCTTTTAGTTTGACTCTTTCAGTTGCCTTACTGAGTGTGGCTGGCTGGATGTGACTTGCAGCATTGCTCGCCACCAAGTTCCATAACAGTTCCCGCAAGATGACTCAAAGTGCTTGCAACCTGAGTTCAGTCTCTGAAGTCCATTATGGAAGGAAAGAACCAATTCCCCAAAGTGTTTCTCTGACTTCCACAAGCCATGGCATTTGCACATATACATCACACACACACACACACACACACACACACACACACACACTAAAAATAGTAAGGTGGAGAAGAACTGCTGAATGCACCCAGTGTTGACACATGCCTGTACATACATGTACATCAACATGCACATCTGCTCACATTCACAGGAATATGCATATTCACCATACACACACTCAAACACACAGAGAGAGAGAGAGAGAGAGAGAGAGAGACAGAGACAGAGACAGAGAGAGACACAGAGAGAGAGAGAGAGAAACAAAACAACCTTGTACTAAAATCCAAATGGCTACAATCATGTTCAAACATGAAGTATCTATGCCAAGCTGACCAGTCTGTGCCCAAGACAACTGTTAAAGGAAGTTCAATCTCCTGTGCCCCCTTATGTCTTATTTCCCATCTAATTTCTCTGTGATCAGCATGGGAGAAAAATTTCACAAATACAAAACCTGCATGATTTCATTACACAATGAAAAATGTAGGTTTCAAAGGAGTTTGGTGATGTTCTCAGTAGTGCAGAGACACGGTCATCTGTATTAGGATGTGTCTTCACACAACCAGACAATTTAGAAATTGCTTGCAAGAAAGCAAACAAAGAGGAGAGAACACAACCTGAGGCTTATAGAGGTATACACAGCTCATTAGCAATTCGTGTTCAGAAAAGACCTTACTGAGTGACTGGCAGTTACCAAGGCGTGAATGGCTCCCACAAAAGAACTGCCTCCCTTCCTTGGGCTGACTGGGAGGGAGGGGGGTTCTAAGAGAAGCAGAGATGCTTGCTAAAAAGGAACCCTCTGCTTCCTGCTTTTCTGTGGTGCAACTGTTTCCCCCTGGCTGATAGAGACCTTTAAGGCTTCATTTTCTGTGTGAGCCCTTTTGAATGTTAATGTCTTTGCGACTCATTAACCTGGGGTAGTTGCTTGGCACTCTGAGCACCAAGACATCCCCTCAGAATGAACTGGGGCAAGGCAACTCCAGAAACACACCTGGGTCTCTGGGCAGTCATCTGTGGGCGATTGCCTCCAGGTGTTTGCCAGTGGGAACCCATTGAAAGTCAATGCAATTTAGAGCAATTTTTCTGGCAGAGGAAATTAACCTGCAGGAATCTGCTGGCAACAGGTGTATTTTGGGGCAGTCACACCAGCATCCTGCACTATGGAGACAGGACCTTGACTACCAGGTGGAGTGCAGGGGGCTGGGTAATCGGAGGAGGAAGGAAATCAGTGCGGAGAAGATGGCCAAATTGCAGGTCAGCATGAGTTGGTGTAATTATGGATTAACCCTTTACTGCCCGTTAACTAAAAACTGTTTGTATGCTTGAGGGACCAGGAAATCTTCACTAACAGGAGAAGAATCATCACTCATGCTCAAGTCGACTGATTATTTTAAAAGCTGAAGTTTGAAGTAAATTGGTTTTTGGTTTAGTGTTTGGTACTCAAAATAGAAGATTGTCAGGAAGCACGGTCCTTCAGGAAGGCACAAGAAGGGAATTTTAAGTGCTTGAAAGCCTCTGCCTCTGAAACAAACATAATTTTACCCAGTGCTTCTGGCCCTTTCCACTTCTTTTGAAAAGATACAGAGAGAGAAACACGCAGACTAAGGAGCAGGAGGCCGCTCCCTACTTTTCTTTTCCTTTGCTCTTGGAAGCTCTTATGTTCTCAGTTTGACTCCTTGTAATTCTCTTTCCTTGGGAATGTGGATGTTTATTGTTCCTTTCATATGAACTAATTGGTTTTGAATGAACTGAAATTAAATAAATCCAAAGTTCTATACTAAATAGATTTGTCCTTGGGCATAGATTTTGTTAAAATCTTAATATTGACATAATGTGTACAGGAAGTGCCAATTGAGGTTGAAGGATGCAGATTTTTGTTTTATTCTGATCTGAAGTTTATGTCATCCTTAAAAAATAATGTTGAAATGTGTGTTATTGCCAGAGTAAAATGCTGCCATAATTAAAGTTGATTGTGGGGGCAGAGAAACAATCATTTGCCATTGTCTAAGCATTGAGCAGAGAAATTGATTGTTCTTATGAATACTAATAAAACATTATATAAATTTAGGAGGGAAATCTACTTTTAAACCAACATGTGCAATTTATAAAAATTATATGATAAAGGACAGACTGACTGAGAAGAAAACAAATCAGTTTTGATAGTTTTAAACCTGTTTGAAAGAATACTTACATTAATCAAAGTTGCACCTGAGCAGTTTATGCTATTTATCTATCCGATCATATGGCAAGACATATATCAAGGGAAACTTCTATTTATAATTTTTCATGACTTTTGAGAATGAGTTGAAAGCAAATGTCCATTTTTTTGTAAGCTCAAATTTTTGAAGAATAGGCAGTCATTTCAGCAGTAAAACAAAAATAAACGTTTTACACAGACCAGCAAGCAGAATGGCATGATGGACATAAGGAAATGCTTCCACACTTCCTTCTCACTTATCAAATTTCAAAGCAACAGGCATCAGGGGGCAAGCTGAAGAAACAATTGCTTGTCTTAAGAGTTTAAATTAAGGTTAGATATGTTCCTGGGATTTTGTCAAACTGAATGTCCCAATCCAGTGGTTGCCCAAAATGTGGTCTCTGACCCAGAGAGCCAGCACCACCTGGGTTAAGATGGCAACCTTTGATGGGGTTCTTAGGAGCTGCCAGTGACCAAATCAGTCAGACAGAGTCCGCAATGCTGAAGGCTGCAGTTTTAGTCAGAAAGGAAAGATTATCCAAAGGTTTTCTTTGTAAATCTGAGGTATGAAGTTTCTTTTAGAAAATGTGGGAAATGTATTTCTTAATTTCGTTTTTGATGGATGCAAAATCGCTGGAATTAGTTGTTGGAATGCAGTGTAATTCACTGTGGTCAGTGTGCCTCCTAACACCTGAAAATCTTAAAAAACAACCATTCTTATGTGATATTTTCAGACTTTAAAACTCAGCTTTCAAAGTTTTAATAATGAAATTTGTAAACATAACCAAATGTTTCTATGGTTTCAAAAATCTTTCCATTCATGAGTTTTCTTCACTGAAAATGGTACCATTCACTTTTAGTTGACTACTGGCTTTAATAACTGCCTTTCTCCAAAGGACCATAAAAGTACACTTGGTTCCCTTAGAAAATGCACCACAGAAAGATATTTCTGGGTTTCTTTCATTCATTTCTCTAGTCCCCTTTGTTATTCTTTCTCTGGTCTCCTCAGTTCTTTCCTTCATACTACTTTCTTTTGCAATTTCAAGTTTAACTGGTTATTCCTCTCTTCTCTTTGACTGACAATCTTGTAAGATGTAGACATGTTTTCTCTTTCATCCCTAAAGTTGTGAACACTGGTTTACAGATGGCACTCAATATTTGAATTAATGCTAATAAATGACAATGGGAACTTTTAAAGTTGAACTGAATATATTTTTACATTATAAGATTAACATGAGCTGATGAGAACAAAGGATGGAAGGTTATAGCTTAAAAGTGCTATGCTTGGATGTCAAAGTGACAGGGGGTGGAGTTGTGATCATACTGTCAACTTGATACCTAGGAGACAAGCCTTTGAGCGCCCCTGTGAGGGGTGATCTAGATTGAGGCTACCCTTTAAGCATGCCTATTGACTACATCAATTCATGAGTGAGGACCCATTATAATTATGCTCTCGACCATTTCCTGACAGGGAGTCCTGTCCAAGGGCAAATTGAACACTTGCACACATGGATTAATTCACCCCTCTCTGCTATTTCTTCTGAACTGTATATTCAATGTGATCAGGTCTATGAAGATCCCACTGCTGTGACTTTTTTTCAGTGATGGACTATTACCTGGAATTGTGAGCCGAAAAAAACCCCTTTCTCCTAAATTGCTTTAGTTGGGATACTGTAACATGGCAACAGACAATGAGACCAAGAAAACGTTGAATCAGTGCATCTATGCACCAACAATTTAATATATCTGGTTCGAATGTACTTGATGTTTGCTGTACAGAGCAAATGCAAAGTACATGAGTGGTGCTAAAGAAGGTTCCTTAGCATGTAGTCAGGCTAATTCTAGAGTTATGGATTAGATGGTTTCCATGTGCACTTATGCAGACACCCATCCATCCATGGACTGCACATACACCAACGACAACACTTTACATTAGATTGCTCTTATTTTACTCAACTTCATTGCTCTCATTATTTTGAAATGCTCACACTCTGCTTCCTTCCAAAAGAATTTTCTCTTAAATTAAAATCCATCCCTTATTTTATGCACAGCAATATTAAATGCGCATACATATTAATATACATATGCACAAACATATTAGCTGGTATGGTAGTCGAGCGATCTGATATAGTTTCAAACAGAAGAAGTAGGGGAAAATTTTCAAAACTCCTCCCTCCAGAACAATTTTTTTTTTCAATAAACTTTAAGACAAGACTGTGGCACTCATAAACTTACAGTGTCTGTGGTTGTCTGTGTAAGATTTTCATAAGGTCAAGTCACTCAGCATCCCAGAATGGAGGGGCAGAAACAGAGGAGCACTCACCCCTAACTGGGGGACCATTGACAGTTGATGTTTCTCAGGGAGGGAGAGTCAGTTTCCTTTAAGGGTATGATCCCTGGTGAGTAAACCCCAGTATAGCTCCACACCCAAAGGTATATACACCAATTGGACTTAGTAGGTTCTGAAAACACAGGACATGAAATTGGGAAAAGGTAGGGAAGTAGGGGTGAATCTGAGGGGTGTTAAGGTGGGAAGTGGGAGCCAAATACATTGTATACATGTATGAAATTCACAAAAAAATGATAAAATATGCTTTATTTTAAAAAGTGCTTTTCAAAGTGATTATTCAGTGACTAGTCATGTCTAGTGCCTATTGTACTAATGGTCAATGGAATGAAAAAGAAAGCCCAACTTCCACAGTTAGGCCTTAAAGGAACACATATTGAATTCTTTTGGATGCAAAAATAAAATGGTTCCTGTTACTTCAATACACAGAAAGTTTAATTCACATATCTATCACGGGGGGCGGGGGGGGACTTATGATGTAACTGGAATTAGAAAAAAAACATTTTTCATATCCTCTTTCATGAATCACGTGTCTTTGGATGACATTACCTGTCTTGGTTGCTCCTTTCTAAACTGTAAATTATACCCACACTTAAGCCTATTTATGTATGGACTCAAACTCAGAAAGAAAACAAGAAGTATGTTCTCTTTCCTATGTGGAAGCTAGCCTATAACATATATGTGTATTTTATCAACTTTTATAAGAAAGGTATACTTAGATTCTTCTAGCAAGTTTGATAATATTCTGAAGTATGCTGATCACTGACCTCCCTACCTCTTGCATTAAAGCTCCTGAGGGCAGGGGAAATACATAGTCTACTAACTACAGTACTGCCAGGCTGTGTTCACACACAAAAGGGGAGATTAAGAGGCACCAGAACAGATGTCTGTTTTATTATCCTTCTGCTTTTAACCCACTGTTGATGGCTGTGATGAGAAAAAAAATCACGCCCCTGGACATTCCACAACAAAGCAAGTTCTGATGGAGAGAAACTAGGAGAGATTTGGAGAACGAGGTATTGGAATCTCCACACATAGAAGGCACCAGTGAGTTCGGAGCAGGTCAATTCATAATTGAGCCTCTTTGGGGAGCAGAAAAGGGTCTGTCAAAAGCTGATGTCTGTCTTTCAAAAATAGCCACATTAGCCAAGTAAAGTGTAACCACCAAAGCTTGCTAAGAAAAAAGGAAAAGAGATTGAAGAGGATCTACATAATCTAAACTCCACTTGGTACATTCTCCTTCATAGCTTGCAGTGAGAGCCCGAGGAGACATTTCATGTTCATATTCTGATGCTAGTTAGCTGTCATAATTGACATACCATGACTCAAACCTAAAGGAAAAAGCCTTAGAGTTACACTATCTCCATCTGACTTATTCTCAACTCATTTTCTTAAAGGCTTACTCTACTTTTCTTCTATTCATTCAGCAAACCCTTTTTGAACTCTCATGAGAGGCACCCTAGTCTAATTCAGGGGTTAGGACCTTGAGCCCTGGGGTCAGATCAGCTCAGTTCCTACAGTCATCCCTAGTTATATTATGAATTTGAATGCTTTAGTCTCTGTGCTTCAGGGTTCTGACCTGCAAACTGGGCTTAATGAAATCTCTGATAGGCAGCACAGGGATTATAAAGTTAGATTACAAAAAGTACACAAAGTGGTGTTTGGGACATGGTGAAAGATCAATAAATGTCAGCTATTATTACGTATCTTGAAGAAGCTCCCAGAGTATATGGCCTATGGCTTAAAAGAGGAGATAAACAAGACATGGGCTCTGTCTTGAAAGTATGAGGTTGCAATTTAATGGCAGAGCTCAGATAAGAAAACTAGAAATTACCCTGTGGGGTAATAGCACCAAACACAGAGTCTCAGCCAGCTCCACTCGGGTGATAGGCTCTGTTCTATGAGGGTCAGCAGATTCTTCCAAGGGGACCAGCTCCAGGGCTCTCGAAGCATGTTGGGTATAATGGTGGCATGAGGGAGGGCATGGAATGATGGAGTGGGAGATAGCTTCAGAGAAGGATGAGAGGTTTGGTGAGCTGTAGCTTTGCCTCTGGAGAACTGTCAGCAAGTTCTTTTGAGTGGAAATCTCTGTGTTGTTATCCACATTTCGGAAAAGAAAGACTTCACGATCCTTTACCAACAGAGCTGAGATCATCTCAGGGATGATCAGGGAGAAAAGTATTTACAAACAGGGATTTGGAATATAGAAACAGTCCTGGTCTGAAAACAGGCTCTCTCTCTCTCTCTCTCTCTCTCTCTCTCTCTCTCTCTGACATACATATGTATGTATGAGGTGCTATTTCCTCCTCCTCCCTTGCCGTTGTCTCCTCCTCCTCCTCCTCTTGTCTTTCTTTTCTCTTCCTCATATTTCGTCTGGAGCCTGGTGCTGGCGTTGGCACTGCATAGCCCATGCTGGCCTCAAACGCCTTGTCCTCCTGCCTCAGTGTCCTTCCTGAGTGTTGGCAATAGAAGCATGTACCACACAGAACAGGATGCCCTGTGAGAGTGCCTGGCATACAGTGGTGGCTCTGAAGCTATTTGACCTTATCCTTTACCTCCAAAAGCTTTCATTTCTCCCAAATGCGAAAGAGTTGTAAAGATTGTCTATCAATGCAATCACTGATTTCATTTCAGTAGTAACTTCTGGAAAGTGTGATTCTCAGAGACTTTCTGCATTATTTTCGCATCGGAGGTTAAAATTTAACCGTGGAGGGAAATGAGAGATGGCAAAGTGGGTCACAGTGCTTCCTATGCAAGCGTGAGTATCCTCAGAATGTCCGGGGCAAGGATACAGGCACACATTACTTAAGCTCTGAGGGGAGCAGATAGAAGCAGAGCCCCAGAGCTCACTGGCCAGTCTTGCTGAAAATGAGTGGGCTCCAGGTTTAGTGAGAGACTTGTGTCACCTCAATAAGGCAGAGAGTGATAGAGCAGGGCACTCCAGGTCCTATTCTGGCCTCCACACATATACACAAGGACACACATGCTCACACTCATATGTGTATACTACCTCCATGCTGTGGATGACTGTTTGATAAATAAAACACTGATTGGCCAGTAGCCAGGCAGGAAGTATAGGCGGGACTAGAGAGAGGAGAAAGGAAAGGACAGGAAGGGGAGACACCAGCTGCCGTCCAGGGAGCATCATGTAGAGGCAACAGGTAAAGCCACAGAACACGTGGCGACATATAGATTAACAAAATTGGGCTTAGTATAAGAGTAAGAGCTAGACAATGGTAGGCCTGAGCTAGTGGCCGAGCAGTTTAAAGAATATAAGAGTCAGTGTGTTTATTCATAAGTGGGCTCCGGGACTGGCGGGGTTTGGCGGGACCTGGAGACAAAATTCTCAAGCTACACCTCCATGTATACATAACGTGTGTGTGTGTGTGTGTGTGTGTGTGTGTGTGTGTGTGTGTGTGTGTGATACACATAAGAATTAAACAGTAGAGATAGTAAAAGAGGAGAAGGAAGATTTTTATAAAGGATAAGGGAAGAGGAAGAGGGCAGGAAGGGAAGACATACGTTCTGAATCAGCACATCCTATTGGACACACTTATGGTAGAAGTGCTAACTTTTTTTGACATTCCATCACACTGTGATGTTATTGAAAATACACTCCCAATCTTTATTGACACCAGTCAGCATTGATCTGCTCTTCTTACTCTCACAAAGCTTCAAAGCCAATATCTGAACACACACACACACATACACACACACACACACATCCCTAAAGTCTAAAAATTACTATTTCCCATAAAAGGAAAAGACAACATAATTAGAACACACTGCATGTTTCATTTAGTCCCACTGACCTGGACTATTTTCTTAGCATCCAGCTCCATGGTGTCTACTACAGTCCTACTACATTTCTCTGCAACACTGAGGCAGGCCATAACTTCCTCTGTCCTGCAAGTACAGTATTGTTCCCACATACTATAATTAGTTGCTGAAATAGAAGTGGTAGACAGCCCAGCTGTAATCTGTTATCTTCCTAAAGGAAGCCAGTTTCAGAAATATCTCTCAATGGCTTGAGCATTGTATTTCATTCATCTCCTTCTGTCCACTCCACCGACAGCTGTCTTGCAAGGGATGCCAAAAGGCACTGCTATCGAAAGACCATAGATAGACTCGGCAGCGGGGGGCTGCTCATCTTGATGCCCTAGGATTTACTTGTAGTGTTTTACATCTCTTCTCCTTTTCCTGGAAGAGCATGCATGCACATTCTCCCCGAGGTGGGCTTAGTTAAAAATAATTGTGGAGCAAGCCACAGTGAAGAAAGTAGAAAGTGTTATTTACACACACAATTCTTCCAGGAGGCATCAAACTTGAGGATAAAGAAAGTACTCACTCTAAGGAGGAATTTTTCTCTTTTTAAAAGTTCAATGAACTTGAAAAACCATAATAATAGGAATTACACACACACTTTAGATATAAAAAAAAACACCAACCTGTTTTCTCTTTATCTACCTTTTAACTACTAATTAGAGTTCTAACTAGTCCCTGGACAATCAGCATCAAGTACTTCTTTTTCATTTTTTTACATTAAAAAAAAATTCTATGTATGTATACATGTGTTTGCATGTATGGACATGCATATACGAACAGGTGCTTGTGAGTGGGTGTTAAGGGTGATTGTGAGCTGCTCTTTGTGAGTGCTAGAAGCACAGTTCTGGTCCTCTGCAAGAGCAGAAAGCAATCTCGTCTGCTGGACCATTTCTCTGCCCCCCCCAAGTGCTTCTTCTTTCGGTGTGACATCGCTGGAGTAGAAAACACAGCCTGTGGTGAAGTGTGTTAAGGTTACACATTGTATTGACCCAGTAGAGTGACTGACTATGGGTGAGAGAAAAGCTGGTCATTGTGTAAGGTCCCCAGATGCCATAGGATAGTAAAATAAGGGCTATTCCTTTTCTTTCTTAATTAACTACTGGAGGATAAATTATTTTCCTCCTTAACTCTAAGAAGGATCAAGCAAAACCCCTGCGTCCTTTCACCTTCCCAAAATGCTGTGTGAAACATCAGGGGCAGCCATTTTTTTTAAAGCAACTTCCTTGTGATTTATTAATTTAAGATAAATGGTTTTGCTATCATAAGCTGTCAGCGAGTAAAGAAGAAGGAAATCAGTGGTGGCACATGTGTGTGGAGCTGCTGCAGAGCCAGCCCTGGACTCTGGAGTCGGCCTCTCAATGAGCCCCAGCTTCTCACCAGAAAGCAGCCCACCGGCACGTTTCTCATTCATTAACTTTCCAAAGACATCTGTCTTTGCAGAATCTCCAATGTGGCTGAGCATGATGTATGAGGGGGAGCCTGCCCACCTCACGCACAAAGAGCCAGGGAGACAGCCAGTCGTGTTTGCTGAAGACAGCAACATCATGTTTGGAACTTTGGCAGGCCCAACTGGCCAGTCACCCATAAAGGTGCAGGTTCTTTTTGTATTTCATTTTCAAAATTGGATTCGTTTTCCCCTGAGAATGAGTTTCTTAAATCAATCAGTGAACCACGTCTTATTAGCAATAATAATCAAAAAGCAATATTCCCCCAACAGGGCCCATGCTTTACTCCCGAGATCACTAACACTTTGTGTGGAGCCTTATACCTTCCCATCAGTAAGCCTGGAATGCGGATAACCACATTAACACAATTCCTAGCACTGTATAAACTAGATGTGGCAGTGTGTGCCTGTAATTCCAGCACAAAGGGGTAGAGGTAGTGAGATCAGGTGTTCAAGATGATCTTGAGCTACATATAAAGGTAAAGTTTACCCTAGACCAGAGACAGTTTAGTGGTAAGAGATTTTTGCTGTTCTTTCAGGGGACTGAAGTTCAGTTCCCAGCACCCATGATCCATAGCCACATGCAAGCTAGCACCAAGAGGATTCATTGCTGTCTTTGGGCCTCCATTCCCACCCCCCCCCCCCCCCCCCCCCCCCCCCCCCACACACACACCAACACACTGTGACAGGGAAAGACAGTGCAGAGGTTCCTTCATCTTTTATTATTGCTAAGACCATTTCATGTTCAACTAGAATTTGATCTCCTGGATGGAGAATCTCATGAAAATTTATCCAACTCTATTCTAGGAACCTGAGGTCAGGATATCCACCTAACTTACCTTAGTTTCTGTTAAACTTCTTGTTTGTGAAAAATCTCCTGCAGCAGCAGCCAAACAAGATACCAGGATGTAGTTTTTGCCCTTACTCTAAATACTCAGCACTAAACTTGACTCTCAAATACCTGAGTGTAGTCCCAACTGGCTGGAATAAAGACTTTCAACTAGCTATAAACTATATCTGAGTGGTTATTTCTGGTAGGCTCCTCATGACAACATACACACACATATACATCAAAATCAAATTCTTTAAAAAACAGCAAGAAGGACTAACGTTATCTGCGGCAGGTGTGACTTCCTTTTTAATTTGGTTTTGTGTAAGTGCTTTGCTTGCATAATAGTGTACTATATGCATGCAGTACCCATGGAGGGCAGAAGAGAGCAATGGATCCTGTGGAACTGGAGTTACCATGTGGATGCTGGGAATTGAACCCTAGTCCTCTGGAAGAACAGGACATGCTCTTAATCACTCAGCCACCTTTCCAGCCCTAAAACATCTTAATTTTTATTAGTTTTGGTTGTAATAGTTAGGTTTGTAATGAGATTTCAATAGAAGATCTTTGTCTCTAATCTCTTGTGGGATCATCTACATACCAGAAGAAAAATCCCCACCAAATCAACATCATTCAGGGGCTAAGATGCCTCCATTTGATGCCTGTGTGTGGACCAGATGAGTGAAGTTCAATATAGAAGCTCCATCAATAGTAACTTGTATTTTTCTTGAGTTTGTTTTTATTGGCCACTCAATGCATAACAAGTTCCTTAACTCCTTGGAGGTCCATATTCATCTGCTGATAAACATAGGAGGCTATTTTGTGAACAGAATGAACCAACATGTGCAAAGCTATTTTCAAGTTGTACAATGACTTATAAATAGCAGGCAGTTTAGATGTCTGGGAGAAATGAATTAGTGCATCCCTCAAAATTAGGACAACTACAAGATAGATCAATGTGCTTGAAGGAGAATGGTGGTGAGCTCATTTAGTGTGAACTCTGAACTTTGACTGTCTGGATTCGTATCTGGGGTCCTCCACACCATCTGGGTAACCCTGAGCGATTTTATTAACCTCTATGTGTGTGTGTGTCTGTCTTCTGCTCTGAAAAGTCTGCTAATTGTGGTGCCTATCTCAAAGGGCAGTTTGGAGGGTTTAATAATTGATCTATCTAAACTATTTAGAATATTTTACTGCATAGAGAGTGCTTACTAAATGTTAGTTATTATTATTGTCATTATCATCTGAGGTGACATTTGGAGAGTGAATGTAAATGATGGAGCTATTTGGAGGAGAGCATGACTTTCGCCCTGGGGTTTATTTCTCTGTGCTGTGGGGGAACAGAACATCTGCATAGAACATTACATTATGATTGTATTTATTAACTATTAATAGTTATCACCACATGAGACATCTGAAGCTTAGACATGAATGTTGTCAATTAGAACACAGCTCTAAACTACATTTTCCTCATGCTACTGTGAATCTTTTTTTCCCTGAAAGCAAAGTAGCTCAGACAGAGCCTTCTATAACCCTGTGCTCCCAAGTCCACATGCTCTGTCAAATTCTACAGCTCCATAGGACTCTTATATAAAGAGTTAAGGCACTTACAATTCCTACTCCTAACTTTGAACTTCATCTTTTAAACAGTGTAGCTTCCTTTGGCAAAAATCTTAATAATGCTCAGTAAATAAGACACCTGATTTACTGCTGTGGGGATTCTTTCAATGGTTATAATCACCCAATTTGGGAATAAGTTAGAAATTCTCTTTCCTGAGTTAAACTTAAACTGACCAAAACTATGAATGCCTCTTTTTCCTTGCACTATAATTCAGTTAAGCCACAGGTTGGGGAAGCTGTCTGATCTATTTATACTCCTGGTACTTGAATAAGGTAGAAAGCTAAACTGAAAATTGGATGCAATACTAAGATTTGCCTAGAGTGTGGCATAATATTAAAAAAGCAAGTAACATAGATTGTGATAGTATTAAAAACCTTTTAATAGATAAAGTTCTCCTGGTATATTCAAGTGACCAATGAGTACTAAGACATGGATCATTTTTATTCATGTCCTTACACTTGACAATAATTTCAAACTTTCCATTAAGCAATATGCATTAAGGTAAGTATCTGGGATAGAAAGTAGACATGTCACAACAGCAATCAACTTTTTCTCATGTTTGGTTTTAACAAGTAAAGAAAAAACTATGAATATACAAGGACTAAATTCTCACATTTTTAATTCTTTAATTTAACTAAATTTTATACATGTATGTGTGTTTTCTCATATACGTATTTGTACCACATGTGTGCTTGGTGCACAAGAAAGCTAGATGAAGGTCTCAAATTCTTCTAGAACTGGAGTTATAGAGATTGTGAACCACCATGTGAATCCTGGGAATTGGACCTCCATCCTCTATGAGAACAGTCAGTGCTCTTAACTGCCTAGCCATCTCTCCAGCCCTAATTCTCACATTTCTAAGCCAATTGACCAGCTCCTTTGGTAACCAATGGGATGGGATGATATTTGGGATTAGCACTCTTAAACCATTTTCTGACATTAGTAATTGAGTTTAAAGAAGATTTCCTGATTAGTCAGGTATTTTCTTTCAAGTGCTCTGAGGATATGGTTATGAGGGAATAACAAGTCTCCACAGGAGAAACACAGTTCTAGAAAGATTAGTGTTTTCAAAGCAAGGCTATCACAGAAAATGCCATTTGGGACTTGGGTAGATTTCTGATGTTGTGTGAATACAGAGCAGGAATATCCCTAAATGGAAAAAGAGGCTGCTGTAGAAGACAACAGGAAGCGATCTTCAGAACCAACCAGAGACAGGGGCAGCCGTCCCTTCCCTCATGCTTTCCTTTGCTTCCACTCTCTGGTCCAACCAACTGAGATGTTGGTTTTCTAGCTTTGGCATCCTTCTTCCTTCCCTGTTGCAGAAGTATGATGATAAGAATTTTACATGAAAGACAGAAACGATCAAGGGCACCTCATCTGTCTCTCCCTTCATTTGACTGAGTCCTACTGTCTGATCATGGGATGGGTGGATAAAAGTTTATAAAGTAGGAAAAGACAGTCTCCCTTAGGGAGGAGAGACTGAGCTCCCAGAAGATCAGTCCCCACACAGATAAACTGAGAAAAAAAACAAAACAAAACAAAAACCCAAAACCCAACTACCAGACATGGAAAGGAAACAAAGGTAGTAAATTTTGGATAGGAGATAAAACCCTTTTAAAAGGAAAACGTAGGGTGACTTTCCCACCTCTACTGGTTGAGCCTGAGGTGGTCTACAGCCATGTTCAAGTAGAGAGAGCATAATGATGTTCCCATCAAATCAGTGTCTTTCTGACTTGAGAACAACAGAACCCATGACAGCTCCAGCTGCTGGCCAGAGAGGGACTATCCTAAAAGAGGTCATCCTGGGGTAGATCGGGCTCTGGAACTGTGTATGAAACTTGCCTAGTCCCCTAGTGATACTCTGCATGAGCATAAGAAAGAAGAATGTAGACTAGCCAACAATGAAAAACCAAAAAAAAAAAAAAAAAACAAACTACAACATGAGTAGCCTGCACAACAGCTCCTTGAGGGCCATGCAGGACTCTGTTTTCCCTTCCCTCAGAGGGAAGTGTAAGATGTTTCCATTCTTCCTATAGAGGGGACATGTGCAAGAGGTAGTGCCAGGGAATGAGCTTCTGGCAGCCCTGAGGGAGGAGTGTCCCATTGTCCCCAGCCGGAGGAGGGCCTGTGTGGTAGAGTTCTGTGTATATTTGAAGGGGATCATGGAGAGAAATGACCAGATGGAGAGCAGGTAGGGGTGAGCATGCCTGTGCTCTTCATCTTATGTTTAAAAAGAGGGATATGTTTCTGAAGACCAGTAGTCCGTCTTGGGCCACTTCTCTGATATGAGGTCAAAGAAGGCAACTTTCAGGCAAGAGGCTAAAGTGGGGACATAGAAAGAGAGCAGGACTCATGTGAATGTTGAGAAGAGGGTGTGTTGGGACATGTATTATATTTCTACAAGGCATCACCATTCCATGAGTGCCATGCACCAGGCATCACTAGCCAAGAGACATCTCAGTACAGCATCAGTTAGGGGGAAACATGTCTGCCCTTTTCCTGTATCCTTGACCCCAGAAGGAGCAGACACTGCCACAAAAGTGGGCTTTCAATAAGAAATCATAGATGGTATTTGGATATTTTGTTTCAGGGTTCAGGTAGGTAGTGGTAGGAATTCAAGTGCAGAGGAATTAGGGGGGAAAAGAATTACGGTCACCATGATGAGACCTTGTGGATGTGAAGTTGCAAGTGTGACCTCCGATGGGTAGAATGGCAGGAGAGGGTTGTGCAGACCACAGTCCAGCTGAGCTGGCTCCACAAAGCTCCGTTGCATCAGCTACATCCCAGCCCTGCCTCAAGTCGCAGATGGATAGAAACCTTGGACATAGAGCCTTCTTCCCTCCATTTCCCTAAGGTTCTCTTTGTAAATGGCTGTGGTGGTCCCAGCAAAAGACCTTAACATCGCTGTATTAGTAGCATTTTAAAAGATGGCATTTTATCTTGTCCACAAAATAGCTGCAGTTAAAACAAGCTATCTACATGTAGATTTTATTCATAGAAAAAAAAGAGGGTCTTTTAAATGATCATTGTATTGTTTTTCCTTAATTCAAAATGCATGCTTATTGCATAAACATTTAAAATATTCTGGAGCAGGACATGTGAAGTCCCCAGTGGCATCTTCAGTGCCCGACACAGTAAAAATCCAGAGGATGCTGCGTGTTTAAAAAGTAACTACATCACCCAGACATTCACTGGACTATACTCTTGATTTTTCCATGTCTATTTTACCATTCATGCATACATAAGTACATACTCACAAACAAGTATGCATGTATGTTTGTAAAGCTTTTTTTTTTTTTTTAAACTAAAAGGGCAGATCACGGTTTGGGAATATCCATGAAAAAATACCACTGGGAAATGAAACTAAAACCTTAGGAACAGCCCTCTCATTCACCTTAATATCAGACTCTTCCATCAATAACTATGAGTGTATAATCTGAGTAACTTGCTGTTGTAAAACACTTCCTTAAGTTTCTTCTCCCCTTTGAAGTAGTCTGCTTTACTACACACACACACACACACACACACACACACACACACACACACATACACACACACACTCACACACACACACTCACACACACACACTCACACACACACACACACTCACACACACAGATGCTCACATACATATTCATACTCACACACAAATATATGTTCTACACACACAGACACATACATTCACTCTCCACACACAAATATATGTTATATATAAATGAAAACACATACACACACACACATATATATATATATATATATATATATGTACATACAATTTAATGAGAAACATTCCTTCATAGCACAAATAACATTGAAGTTACTCATGATTACATTTTGCCAGATGTCCTGAATTTTCCACCTATGAAATATAAGAAAAGATCACCAGATCAAGATACCTCCTTCTTTGACTACATGGTCTTTACATTTTCCTGTAGACAGGAGATGGGATCTTCAGCTTAAATTATGTCTCCCAAACAAGTGTGAAAAGGCCACTCTGGAATTCAAAGAGATACTTCGGCAGTTGGAGATCTCTACTTTCATGGATGACAGTTCATTAGTCTAGGTCTCTAGGAAAGGCAGAATATATTGTTACATTGTGTCATACTTACATGATGGCAGGTACAGACTAGAGGGGACCATAGTTAAGTTTCTTACCGCAAACTGAGTGTTTTTCAAAACACAGAAGGAAGAGAAAGACAAGTTGCAGAGGACGTAGAAGACCATGCTGTGTAAGGCTTACAAAAAGGCTGTGATATAAGATGCATCTATGTGTAGTAAAATAAATGAATGTGCATGAGGACTATGAAGCCAAATTCAAGATGTTTATTACCTTAGGGAGAAAAGGAAGTGATGTCAGAAAGTTTACATGATTTGAACTGAATATGCAATATTTTGTTTCTTCAGTTGAGTGGAGGGTACAGAAGTGTTCAGATTCTCAAAATATTTAGTGCCTGTCATAATTCTAAACATAAACAACAATAATAATATTATACTGACATTTTCAGAAGTTTTGAACATATCTGACACACCAATGGTAGAAACATACTATGATTAGCAGTGATCATCTTACAAAGATAGGTTTTTAAGTTTAGAAAAATCTGTCAAGGTCTGTGTAAAAATGAATACTGTCTCCCAAATGGAGCTAAAGTTGTTGGTATTTCAAAACACTGGAAACAGAGTTCATTGTCTTTATCTCAAAAGGAAGAGTTTCTTTGATGCTGCAAAATTCCCAGGACATATGTCTTTGATGCTTTCTATCCCCGCAGCACCCTTTTAAGTACTTCCCCTCCAGGCTGGATTCCTGGGTTCCCCTCAGTGCTACTCAACTTAGCCCAGAGATGGCATTTCCTGCCACTTCTATTTTTGATTTTCTCCTGTGACTTTGCCCACTTTCTAGCCCCCACCCCCGCCTCCTTATACAAAATTTTACCTGCTTCCAATAAGAACTCACTGTCTGGCTGCTGAAACTAGGAATTCATCTCTGGAGATGTTTTCAACAGTACACATTTAGGGATGCTGTTGAAAGCATCCTACTAACTATCAGCATGTATTTCTATATTCATTCAAGCAAGAGATACCTACCTGGGACTGGAGGAGATAGGTAAGTAGAAAAAGTGCTTACCTTGCAATCAGAGGACATAAATTCAGTACCCAGGACTTACAGTAAAAACACAGGGTGTGGAGGATCATGTTCCATGGTTGTAATCCCAGCATTGGATACTCGGAGAGGGGAAGATATGTGGGACTTGGTGTCCAGCTAGTCTATCCCACATGGTGAATTCCAGGTCAGTTAAGAGACTGTCTCAAACAAAGATAGGTGGCACCTGAGGAATGAGGTCTGAAGTTGTCTTCTGGCTGCTACACATATGTGCGCACATCAGCGTGTGTTCTGCCCTATGTGCACCTGCATACACATGAGCATGTATACATGTACACACCCCAAACAAATAAATATCACTTACTATTCGTGCGAAGCAACTTGCTTGTTCTTCCTCCTCAGTCCTAGGATTCAGCATTGCTGATGCCTCTTCCTTTACATGAAGGTAAGAGAAGGAAAAGAAACTTGTTTTCAGTAAACAGTAAGGCTGGCCGGCTGCAGATTGCAAACCAGCTACTTCCAGTTTTATTGCCAAAAGCACTGCAAGCATCATGGGGACGTCTTGGAGATAATGGTTAAATTCACCCAGAAGGTCATCTAATTCAAATACTTCCCTTTATAGATGAGGAGACAAAGCCTAGGGAGGTTGGGTGACTGACTGATTGCAGAATCTGTTCTCAGATGCAGCATTTCCTTCCCAATCTCAAAGGTTATGTTCCTCAAAATCCCTGTGGTAAAAACAAATTACCTCGAAGGACCTTATGACCCTAAGTGGAAAATAGAGTTTGGGAAATAAGACAGCGAGCAAATCTGGGAAAAATTATCATGTGTATTATGTTCACTAACATAAAACAATACAGGGTTTCTGGAATACTGTTTGGTGTTGACCAAATTTGAATTGAAGACTCCAACACAGCATTTCTTATGCACTCTATGGAATTCATTATTTTTCCTAGAGCATAACATTTTTAAAAACTTTTTGTCAGTTGTTTCTATTTTTGCAAACGTGAGCTGCACTGGACAGCTTTCTGTTTCTGTTCTGCTTTTTCCAGTTTTTTCTTTCATGTGATCATTCTCTCGTAATTCTTCTAGGAGTAAGAGCACATTTACCCCCAAGTCTTCAGTGTCTTTCCAGCTGCTCCTTCTCTCTGTGGTTCTCTAATTGTGGCTATAGATTGAGTGGTTTTCATCTACCACCCAGTCCCATCAGGATAGGCAACCTTGCCATAGGTTTAGAAGCAACAAAAATACTGAGTCATAGGTTGGGATCTTTGAAACCATGAGCCAAAATAACTCTTTCTCTTGTGAACTGATTATCTCAAGCACTTGACATAATGATAGAAAGATGGCTAATGTGTGGTGTATCATTTTTCTTATAACTGTTCATAGCTTCCAAAGGCTCCATATTGCCTATAGAATACAGTCTAGGAATTAATGATTTCCAACAATAACTCCATCTCTTATGCTTTGGCATTTTCATCCACTTACCTAAGTAGTGTTTCTAAAATGTGCCAGGCTGAGTGGCACCATCCTGCCTCTCTCAGTTGACTTTACTTTATCAGTCATGTCTTCGTTCCGTCCCTTTCAGTCTTCACTCTCTCTGAGTCACCACTGCCCTCATGAACATCTGTACCCCTGCTCTCCTTTGCTGCCTGCCTCATACTGTACAGAACAACATAGTGATTCCTGCAACATACTCCAAAGGCCTCATCCAGTGATGTCAGTCTTCTCTGTACAACAGAGTGTGTCCTCTAACCCCCAGCTGTCCCTCCAATTCACATCTGAGTCCTTGTCCCACTCATCTTTGCAGAAGCTTCAGTGTTACTCTACTGCTCTGTGGGATGAGTTCTTTCCACCTTTACAAGAGAAAAATCTACCATTGCTGTAGTAAGGGACTGATTCTCAACTCTCTCCACCCAGCTCGCTTTTCTATCCCTTTAAAATAAAGCTCCACAAATGATTGAGTACAGCCACTGCCTTTATACTTTGGGTTCATGCTCACTTTGTAGTTCATGTCAAACTGCCTTCACCCTCATAACCCAGTTATTCACTGGTGACCTGCTCATTGCTCATCTCATCATAATCTTCAGCAGCATTCAGTGAGTCACAGTTCCTCTTTCAAACTTCTGTCTGCTCCTGGCTTGTACCATTCCATGTTGCTTTGAGCTTGAAACTGCTTCATTAGTTGTTCTTCCAAAACTCATTTGTGTCTCCTCTTCCTCCGTCTATAAACTCTCTCAGTGGTGAATCTTCTTACTGCTCTGTTCTGAGACTTAGGCTCTAGCTGTCCACATGCCAGCTTATCTATCTTCCTGGCTTAGATGCCATTTTCAGGCATGTGACTCCATAATTTGTATCTCAGTTCTAGCTTTAACTCTGACCTCTTGACTCATTTGACTGCCAGTAGAACATGCTCTGCTCCCACATACACATCAATGGTTCTCCTATATAAATAGATGCAAGTATGGTGGTTTGATTGTGAAATGTCTGCTTGGTTGAAATGCTTGGTCCCTAGCTAATGACATTGCTTTTGAAGGGTATGGAACCTTGAAGGGGGTGAGCTTTGCCAGAGGAAATACATCAGTATGGGTGGGGCCTGAGGTGTTAGAGACTGACATTATTTCCTGTCTGATTTCTGCTTCCTGACTATGGAGTAGTATGACACGCAAACCTACACTCTTGTTATGGTAGGTTTTTCATCATGATAGACTCTAGCTCTGAACCACAAGCCTAAATACACTTTTTTTTCCCGTAAGTGGCTTTAGTCAGGAATTATTTTTCACATCAATGAGAAAAGTAACCAATATATGAAGACTGAGGATCTATTTCCCTCTGGAAACCTGGGCCTCTTTCCATCTTCTTTCCCTTCAGTGCAGCGAACCATCATGTTTCTCAAACCCTGGAAGTCACAGTGACCGACCATGTCTCACAAACCATGGGAGACACAGTGATCCACCATAGTTGTTTGAAGCCTGAAGTCACTCACTACTCCTCATCCCTCTTTTCTCCCATAAATCCATCATCAAATTCAGCCATCTCTGTCTCATAAAGTATTTTTATGTAATCTCATTTCATCTTCATTGCTACACTCTTGTCTCCATACCATTGTTTCAGATTTCAGTGATCCTTCACTTTCAGACCCTTCCCTGTTCACAGCAAGTGTGGCCATTCCCATCCCTGACTCGTTCTCTGCACAGCAACAGAAACTGTCTTTTCTGGAAAACATCAATTCGGCCCGATACTTGCTGTCATGCCATCTTTGTGAAATTCATGCAGCATAGCTGTGGCTCTCCCCTGTCCTGGTGACCCTCTTTGTTCCCTCTCCACAGCGCTAGCATTCCTCCACCCCAGGCTCTAGAGGTGCTGAGTCCCTGCACTTCCTCTGGCAGACTGAATTCTCAGGTCAGTCTTAGAACGCCATTGTTCTGATGTTCTCCTGAAGGACTCACATGCCCCTCAGGTTTTGCTTTAAAAGTCCTCGTCAGACATTGCTGGTGACCACATCTGTCTTGTTTTCACATTCAGTCTGCATTTTTGCGTAACACCCCTTTACACAATGTGTAATTATTAGATTTGTTTACTTTGTTGTTAATTGTTCTGGACATTCTTCCAACTGACTGTAGAAGGCTCTGTGTAATTGATCAAGACACATAGTGCTCACCAGAGTACTTGTCAATTCATGGCACTAAATAATTATTTGTTGAATAAATTAATAATTTTTGCAGTCATGTAAGTGGTTTTTTTTTTTTTTTGATTGATTGCACATAACTTGCCTGGGGTGACAAGAGAGATGAGAAAAAGAGAAGACAGTAACTGGAGGGTAAATTCTTACTTCAAAGGCAGCTTACCTGGAATATACACCATTATCACCCCTCGCTTTGTTTGACACCACAGCCTCGCTCCTTGCTGACCTTTGCCATAAGAATAGAAATAGGGAATGACGTGGAACCATATACACCTGAACTAACATTTGAGAGTTTATCCTCAGGATAAATGTCCTAGTTATTTTTGGCAGTGCCAAGAGATCCCTTTCTGATGCTATTTATTTTTTAACACACAGCACACAGCACACAGGCTTTAGTGCATTCATGAGTTTAAAATTAAAAACTATTAAAGTTAAGAGACATGTTTCAGTGTCTTAAGGATTCCCCTTCCTCTGTCTCAATAGAATTTTATAAATTCCTCTCATTCTATTTGGGCAAGAATTTGAGATATACATTTTATTTTTCCTCCTGATTGAAAATATGACACATACTATGCACTTGTATATAGCTTAAAACTTTCACTTACTGTGTTCTCAAAAGCCTTTTCTATTAGCATCTAAAGACCATCTCCATTCTCTCTTGTGGCTTCATAATCTTGTAACACCAAAGTTATTTGACCACCATAATTTTTATGAATACTGTCAACATGGAATGAGGATTCTTTCTTTCTTTCTTTCTTTCTTTTTTTTTGTCTCCCTACTACTTTTACAATACATTTTTCAGCAAAGTTTTGGAGTTTTTCTACTTTAACAGAGAAAGTATTGTATTTCTATTTATTTGAGGAAATATTTAGTTGTATTTATTATTAGTGTGGTTGACTGTCTAATTCATATGTTTAGTTTTCTGTGAATGATCCATGTGTTTCCCAGTTTTCCATTGCCTTGTTCTCCCTTACATTTCTTTGACAGAAACTGTAGATTCTGCTTGTTAAACTCAACCAAAAAGCACAGGTGATGCTCATGTGATTGCCTGAATGATATTAATTAACTCAAGAATAACAGACTTTTCTTGACAACGGTTATCTCTAACATTGGAAGTTTCTTTATTTTGTTTTGATTAGTGGAAAAGTTAACATTGTACAGCTTGCCTAGGTACATCATCAATGATGACTGTGAGGCATGTTCCTGAGACCCTGCATTTCCAGTCTCAGGGTTTACTTCTGTAAACTGTACTTGCAGACTGAGGAGATCATTCAACCAGTTTAGTGTCTGCTTGTCTGGCAAACGCAAAGGACTGAATTATACCCCCAGAACCCACATTGAAGAAAAAATCCAGGTGTGATGGTGTTCGCCATAAAATCAGGCCTTGGGAAATGGAGACAGGTAGATGGATCCCTGAGCCTCCCTGGTCAGACATTCCAGCCCACTTGGCAAACTTCAGATCAATAAGAGATTTTTTTTTTAAGAATAAATGGTGCATGAAGAATAACACTTGAGGTTGGCCTCTGGCTTCCACGTGCATATGGATATGCATTCACCTATGCACACACATGAACCTACACATGCAGACACAGACATATGTACGTAAAATAAATAAATAATTACATTTACATTTTCTCAGTTTTATTATTTTGGTTTTCTTTCAGGGAAAGTTTACTGGGCTGCTTTCCACAGTCCCCATTTTTCTCTTTGATTGTTCTAAAATCTTGTTTCTTGCCTCCTCCTAGTTCGTTATTTCTGCCTTTAATCGACATGATGTCACCCATTCTCCAACGTGCTGAAGATGGGTCTTCATTCTGAAGTCATTTCATCTTTGTCATCTATTTCTTTCCTGAGTTCTGGAGGAGAAAATGAAGACATCACCTGGTGGCTAGCCTACCTGGCACATAGCGCTTCTAAATAAGAAGCATGGCACATCACGCTCTTATCTGTTCCTAGAAGTCAGAACACTGAATTATGAAGGGGCCTGAGTAGCTGGTAGCTGGCCAGCTGACTCTGCACTCTCTGGGCTTCCTTTTATGTGCTTCTGCATAGAGCCCCTGCTGGTAGGAACGCTCACTGTTCAATCCCAGGTAATGTGCTAACCAATCCCAGTGGATGGGCTTCCACTGCATAAGTAGCTGTTCATGTGTAATAAAGCAGACACTGTTTCCTGAAATTATCTCCAGAGTGGTTCATTTCCATGCCCTTTACCAACCCACAGGCATTGCAGTCTTGTTGGTGGGTGGGCGTTGGGGGGTGCCTTGGCAATGCCGTTGCCTGTTTACCTCTTCCCTATTTGCAGCACTTCCGTTCTCATCAGCATCTCCTGATCCCCGCCACTCCCCCCCCAACCCCGTTCTATGGTTTTCTGTTATAACAATATAGACATGCTTCAGCTTGACTTTAATATTCACTTATAATTCTCATCTGGTTTCTAGACAACTTTCTTTTTCTGTTGAATTGTCTTTGTTTAGAGAAAAGTTTACTCATATTTTCCAACCTTTTGTTTTTGTTTTGTTTTCATTTAGAATCTGGGGTGTGCTTTCCCCATTCTTTGCTTGATGTCCATTGAATGCATATTGAGTAGCCACTCTGGGTGAACTTGATTTTTCTGAACTTGGTAATGCTCTGGCTCTCACAGTGCTAAGTAAGAGGCTGGTATCCTTCAAACCAGCAAAGGTCAGAGACATCAGTTTCATTGTTCTCAAGGGTTATTGTCTTTAAAATGTCTCTTTCTCCTGCAACCTGGTTTAGTTCAAGAGGACATAACAAGCGAGTCTTGTCCCACCCACCCACTTCAGCTCCTGGCATCCCCTGTCAAAGGCCATGCCTTTCAGCACCTTCTGTTTAGTCACGTGGTCATTTGGTTTTGCTGTCGGGTTCTAAGATGCATCCTTGGTTGTGCTGGGCATCTTTCTTCATGCTTCTTCCTCTGTGCGTTACTATGTCTCCCAGACTATATTCCAACTGTTCTTGCTCAAAAACAAGTGGTTTTGTTGGTTGGATAACTTTGGAGTTTTTCTGTAGCATGTTTTCTGGATTGGTGAGATCTTTGTTCATTCAGTGCTGAGTCTGCCCATGCCCACACATCATTTTGACTTAGAGCTCTGAGGGCTCCTTTGGTTTCTTTGGTCTCAGTTCCATTACAAAATTATCAGCTTGTTTCTGAATCCTAGTTTCTTTGAAAATAGAATGTGTGGTTATTATTATTTTTTGTAATTCTCTTGTCATTGTTTGTTCTTCCAGAGGAAAACCTGGAAATACTGAGAACAAATGTAGAAAACCCCACTAGAAAGGTTCACTATGTCCATCAGGATGATTGCTAATGTTTGTGTTACCAGCACCCCTGCACAGGTGAATATGTGTACACCAGACAACAGATGGGCTGGAAATCTAGCTAGTCAGCTCTTATCCAATGCATGCTCTAATCTCTTTCCTTCATTAATATAGATTCATATAGGTGGGATGAACAGATTCAGATCCAGAATTCTCAGACCTGACTGAGGCCCTCTTCTGGGCCCTCCTTGAGATTCCTGGCCACATCATCCAGGCTCTTCCCACATCAGGGTGCACCCAGCAGCAGTACTACCCACCCAGCTACCTAAGAAAGATGTGGAGGGCAGTTGGCTGGAATCCCAGGCCCTGCCTCTGAGACTTGTAGGTATTTCTTTGGGCTGTGAGAACATTCTACCTCATGGGGAAGAGCATTGGCCAAAAGAAGGCTGAAAGAGGACTGTTGGGAGGGGGTGCACAGTGTGTTCTTCCACTCTAGCTTGAACTTTCGACCTTTATTATTTATTATTTATTTATTTTATCATTAAATTTAATATTAAAAAGAAAGGGCTTTAAATGAATCAAAGGTTTTGTGTTCATTTAGTGTATGTTTCATAGTTTTTCTGTAAGAAATTTAAGAGCTAGCTCTGACCATTTCTGATAATTTTATTATCTTCTTTGTCCTTTTCTATAAGATGTGATTTTCCACTCTAAAATGTATCTATTACCATAATCAGAGAAGAAACATTAAACATTTAAAAAAGAATCAATCAAAAATAAATAGTAAAACTCCTCAGAAGGGAATCTAATACTAATATTTACAGCTTGAAAAATAGTCTCTCTCTAGTGATCCCAGGGTACATCTTATGAAGACTTTTTTTCTTTTTTTTCCCAACACACACACACACACACACACACACACACACGAGAGAGAGAGAGAGAGAGAGAGAGAGAGAGAGAGAGAGAGAGAGA